>KE504647.1:1685002-1706333 GCA_000441515.1 Elaeis oleifera
ATACACACACACACTATATATATATAGATATATGTGTGTGTGTGTCTATACACACACACACACACACACACACATACACATATAATAATTTAAAATATTTTTTATTTTTATCATACTATTTATACTTTTATTTTTTAAAAAAATATAAAAATAATAAAATAATACTTAACACATGGCATTGTAAGATATGATCCTATAATCTTATGTGTCAACGCAGAGTACCACCCCTAATATTGATGTATCGCTTTACAATTAATATATAGATATTGATAGATTTAAATATTTTTATTTTTTATCATACTATTTTATTTTATTTTTTATTTAAAATATTAAAAAAACTTGACATGTAGCATTGCGAGTGATTGACCTATAATCTTACGTATCAACATGAAATGCCATCTTTAATACCTGTGTATTGCTTTACTATTATTATATATAGATTATTATATAGATATAGACTGATTTAAAATATTTTTATTTTGTTATCATATTATTTATGCTTTTATATGTTATTTAAAAATATAAATATATATATAAATAAAATATGAGACGTGGCATTGCAAGATATTATCTTATAATCTTACATGTCAATATGAAATACCATCTTTAATATCTGTGTATCGCTTTACTATTATTATATAGATAGATTAAAATATCTTTATTTTTTATCATACTAATTATATTTTTTATTAAAAATTAAAATTAAAATTAAACTTGACATATGACGTTGCGAGAGATTATCTTATAATCCTATGTGTCAACATGAAATGCCATACATGTATATCACTTTACTATTTTACTATTATTACATAGATTATATAGATATAGATAGATTTAAATATCTTTATTTTTTTATCATACTATTTATGCTTTATTTTTATTTAAAAATAAAAATAAAATTTGATATGTGGCGTTGCGAGAGATTATCCTATAATCCTATGTGTCAATGCGAAATGTTACCTTTAATACCTGTGTATCGCTTTACTATTTTACTATTATTATATAAATTATATCGGTATAGATAGATTTAAAATATTCTTTATTTTTTATCATACTATTTATATTTTATTTTTATTAAAAATAAAAAAAATTTGATACATGGTATTGTGAGAGATTATCCTATAATCTTACATATCAATACGAAATACTACCTCTAATACCTGTGTATCATTTTACTATTATTATATAGATTATGTTAATATGGGGCTAGCAATAGTTTGGGTGAGGTCAGGTCTAGGTTGGATCAAGTTAGGACAACAACATAGAAAATCTGGGCATACACCCGACTCGACTCAATATCGGATTAATACCTTTTGACCCATGCTGGCCCTATAAGCCGAAATCCAAAATCCAATTTAACCCATTTTGCCTCTGCTCTAATCTAATTTACATTGCCTCAATATGATTAACTTGATCGTTGCAATTTATAGTGACTCATTTCCAATTAAACAACTAATATAAGAAAACAGATCGTTCAAAAATCCTTACAAAAGTCGTGACTCAATATAAGCCATCTTAATCTTAATCTAAAAGATCTCTACCCTTGACCTGAGATCGGGACAAAAGTTTGACCCTAGGTGGAAAATGACCTGCATCAACCCTACCTAGTAATCTAGACAGGGTCTGGTTGGGTTGGATTTTTCTGGCTGGGTCAATTTTGCCACCTCAATCGAGAGAGAGAGAGAGAGAGGCGGAGGACCATTCAATACATGTCTTGCTTGCAAGAATTGCGTTTCCGACTACAGCTTCTCCTCCACCAAATGCCTCGACCACCTGCTCCGCCAGTTACTACCAAACTCCCCGCCCATCGGGGAGACCCTGCAAACCTCCAATTCCCACATGTACCCATATCCATGTTCCTCAGTTAACCACAAACCATCAAGTAGACCAAACTATCCCAAGGGTATCTTCATCATTAGAAACCTTTTGCCCTAAATATTCTTCACAGCTCCCCTTCCAACCATAATGACGTGCTTTTAGACCACCCATGCATGCATGCATGCCGTTACTCCACACCACGCTAACCATATATAAACTCTCTCCTCCCACATTTGTAAGTCAGGCCTCACAATTAAGGAGAAGGCCTCTAAGGCCTAGGAGGCTCATCTCTCTTCTTTCTCCATAAATTCTCCTTCTATGGAGAAAGAAGAGAATGATGGCAGCGTGACTATTACCATCACCACCACCACCACCACCAATTCCGTCCGTCCTCCTCATGTACCACCATCCAAGAAGCGCAGCGGCTTGAGCCTCTTCCGAGCCGCTCTCTTCACGGTCCGCCGCAACCACCAACCGGACAAGAAGGCTCACGTCCATGCCAACGCTCCTGATTATCCAGCGGAAACTCACAGCATCTGGAGGAGCTTCCTTTGTGGCATGCGCCCCTCCACCTCCAACAGCTCGAAGACTGCCCATCTTGTTGCCACATCCGCAGCTGGTCGAGCGTGAATTGTTCCATGACACACCTCTTCCACCACCATCACCGGGCTGCTCAGATGATGGTATGAGCCGCTATGCCTCCGCAGAGGACCTCCAAGCACTTGACAAGAGCAAGGACGGTGACGACGAGGAGGAGGATGCCACCAGTGAGAGCAGGAACTCGCATTCGATTGACATGAGAGCCGATGAGTTCATTGCAAGGTTCTACGAGCAGATGAGACTCCAACGCTTGGACTCCTGCGGTGATCAAGATGATTAGACTGTCGAGCAGGGTGCATCCGTTTTGTGGGTGGCAAGTTCTTTCTTTCCTTATCCATTTGGGAACTTGGTTTTATTTGATTTGATATCCTTTCTGATTCTGGAAGTTATCCATGCTAGAATAAACGTGCTAAGTATGATGGGTGGGCTAGAGGCCTACAAATTGTGGCTTCTAGCTTCAACGGGGGGTTGGGGTTGCAATGGGTAAATTTATCTTGTTTAAGAAAAAAATATTTCATTTTTCTTGTGCTATTTTCATAGATGTAATTTTTTTTAAAAAAATTAATGAAAGGAATGTTAGCCATTTAATGATTTTAAATAAAGTTAATAAATAATTAATGGATAATAAGAGAATCACATTAAACTAGGTTATGAATACTTTCAAATAAAAATGTTTTCTAAATTTTTATGATTTGATCCCATCTTATTTATTGTGGAGAAATAGTTATTATGAAAAGGTATAAATCTTCTCAAAATGAATAGTCCCACGTTGGAAAGAAACAAGAGGATACTAGTCTTTATATTAATTCTCATGCCCACTGCTTCTAGTTGGGCTTGCACGAAATGGGCTAAACAAACAACACGTGCGTACGTCGAGCGAAGCGAGGCCGCCGTCGTGCGTGTGAGTTTTCTTTTTGGACTTCCAGAAGAGAGATGCCTTAACGGATATTTAAAACTCTTCAAATGATAAACAATTTAAAGAATTGAAAGCATTGGTTCAAAGGAATTCATTCTTTTATCTTCCTGAATCTGATAACCCTTCCTCTTTTTGGACCACAATCTAATAGAGCCTTCCAAAAGAGAGATGCCTTAACAGACATTTAAAACTCTTCAAATGATAAACAATTTAAAGAATTGAAAGCATTGGTTCAAAGGACTTCATTCTTTTGTCTTCCTCAATCTGATAATCCTTCCCTGCTATACAATCTTTTCATCTCTTTTCCTTAGGTATTGTTTGCACAACAAAATCTTGAAATTAACATCCCTAAGATTCGTACTTATTGAAGATTCGAACAAGCCGATGAAGATTGTACTTTGAGAATATATCCGATCAGAAAATCCTAAAGGACGATACATTCTTAGGACAGCACTGAACTGTGTGTCTCGATCAAACTTATCACATCTTACATTATTTACTATTTCATTTATACTTGTTTAATTCTTGTTCTGAGTTAGTGATTATTATATTCTTTTATTTAACAAAGAATGTATAGAAGACCCATGCACGAAAAGGAAACACAAAGGTTAGTGGCAAGGCTAAGATGATAATTCTCACCACCTTTTCCCTTCTTATTTTTTCCTGCATGTCTTTATAATACCTTAACTACGCAAGGATATGCTAAACTGGCAACCATCTGGTACGGCTGAGAAGTGGACGATCTTGGGTGGGGGGGGGGGAGGGGGTGTGGGGGGAAGGCGGCGTGGGGCAAAGGAATTGGACATAGAACGAACAATCCATGATCCCCAGTTCTTTACAATTAACATACATATTTTTTAGGTTTTGGAGTGAATGCTGGATTCACAAATTCCAGAAGCTCTGGATTCATAAATTCTAGGCTCTTTATTTCAACCAAACGATTGGCAACAGAGGATGTGAAAGCGGAGATGATATCAAGATGCACAGCCAAAATATCTCTAGAATCAGGGCGCACTAAGCTCAATGTAGAAGCAACCGCAGGTGTCTGAATCACATTACCATGCGGTAGGACTCAATTTTGGCATCAGACAGGAAGCAACGACGAAGTTGAATCAATAAAATCAAGAGCAAATTGATAGCAGTGAGCTTGTTTATTTAAATATAACCGGAAAGAAAACAATCACTATGACTGTCCACTAAGTCTAAGATGATACGCTCAATATATAAAATTAATTTCAAAAAGTGAAAAAACCTGATATGTGATGTTCTGATGCCAAGGTTTTCAAGCCCCAGGTCCCGGACCACCACCTGTTCTATACCAGCTTCCACAAACAATCTCCGGAAATGTACAGCCACAGCTTCAAGTTAAAACAGTGCAATCTCTCATCTCCAGGGAAATATATCCAGTTTATTTATTCATTTATTTGCCTTTTTGGGGGTGTGGGGTGGTTGGTAAAGAATTGTAGAGGAAGGATCATGAAGAAATCGATTGGAATTTTCAAGATGAATGCATACAAATCATCAAAGTAGATAGATTCATCCAGACATCTTTAAGCAGTTATCACAGGGACTGAGACCAGACATGCAGCCATGCCTGTTGAAAGGCTCTCCAAAATGCTCTAGAAGTGTTTGCCTTCGACATTCAGTCTGAAACATGGACAAAAATTCATAATGTAAAAGATTCACGATAAATCTAGCATGTACTGAATGATATATGCAAACACAATATTTCATGGATAATCTTTCAGACAGTAAACAATATTTGAACTCAGTGGCATGGCATGAGCAAAAGCATAAGCAGCAAATTTCTCAACATCAAACAATTTTTTAACGTCTGAAGGTGGACCCACAAAAACACAGAATGGCATAGATTCAATTAGTCTAATCAGCAGCACATATGTAGCAGTGACTCTTAACAAACAATATATCATGTGCGCATGAATGTAAAAATCTTCATCGTACAGGTGTGTCTGCATGAACAATGTTCAAGAGTCAAAAGAACTATGCCTATACAAAATGCTGACAGTGGCATTACTTGAATATGTCAGACCAATCAATAACATACATCATCATCACCATACAAATACACATAATCACCATCCCAGCATTTTTCCATCAAAATGAGGTTGGGCAAGCACAATTCTGGGCTGATAAGACTAAATTGGAAATATTAATGGATATTTCAGAATTCTTTATTAACCTAATGTCAATATCCCGCAGACTGAAATGATTCATTGGCCATCCACTTAGGCAAGAGAAGAGCTTGCCAGAAACCTGGAAGACTAGTTGGCATCTATCAGACCAAGTTAATTTGCCGTCTTTTAAGCTCATTTAACCAAGGAGCAACTCATATCTACACTTAGAAATAGTTTAAATGAAGAGGGAAGATGGCAAAGTTTGATATAGAGCCCATATTCTTCTCCAAGGGACAAAGAGCTGATCAGAGGACCAAATTGAGGCAATCCAATTGATACAGCATAAAAACAGATTTGAGGAACAAGAATCCTTTGAATGTATTAGATTCTGGACTCGAACTCCTAAAAATCATGACAAACAAGAATATGGAGAAAAAGGGGAAAAAAATGCAGCACCAGGTAAAATCGTGTCTTGCAGAGATTCTTCCTGTTAGGAAAACCAAATAGGAATGATCTCCAAACATGTGCAAGATCTTTACAAAATCAAACGAAAAATGAAAAGGAATTACAAATTTATACTTCTGTATGAACCTACAGTAGGAATGAAAACACATGATTGTGTCAAATAATGAAAAACTGAGAAGTTAGGGTACCTTCAGTTCACAATATTCTTGCATTTTCTTTGCTTGATCCATTGCTTTCTTAAAGCTTTCACTCTTAAAACCTTGTCCACTCCGTAACATGCACACAACTCGACTGAAATCTTTTTTCTGGTACAGAGCAATGCATGCTGCTGGAAGATTATCTCTTCCTGCTCTCCCTGATTCCTGGTAGTAGCTTTCAATTGATTTTGACAACGTATTGTGGATAACAAAACGCTGCGATGATAAAATAGGCATTGCAAAAAAAAAAAAAATGAAGAATAAAGCAGAATCGACAATTTAACAATTTTAAAAATTTAAAAACTGAATTGGAGTTGCAATTTTCAGCTGTACTCACAACATCGGCTTTGTCTATTCCCATTCCAAATGCAATCGTTGCACAGATAACATGGACTTCTCCAGTATGCCATTCTTTTGAACAGCAATTCTCTGACGAGCTGCTAAACCAGCATGGTAGTATACTGTTTTTATCTTACACTTTTCATTCAAATATTTGGCCACATCCACACATTCACTTTTTGAGAGACAGTATACAATTCCACACATATTATTGAAACGATCTTTTAACAATTGCCCTAGCTGCTTCAGTGAATCTTTGCTTTTAGCCACAACCTCATACCTCAAGTTACGTCTATCAAAGCTTGTCTCAAGCACTAAAGCATTAGGAATTCTTAAAGTATTCAAGATGTCCTGCATTTGTCAAAATCAGACTCAAGATCACTGCCTTTTAATCAAATTCAAGAGAGAATTTAAAATAAATGTATGCCTACCTTCTGCACAGACTTGGTTGCAGTTGCAGTTAATGCCACAACAGGAACTTGAGGAAAGTTCTGCTTAAGGCATCCTAGTCCTCTGTAGTCTGGGCGAAAGTCATGTCCCCATTGACTGGAAAAATATTTATATTTATATTTATATTTATATTTATATGGTCCTAACATGAATAACACTTAAAAAGAGATGGTTCTTACAATAAATACCTATCACAAAGATCTTACCTAACACAATGTGCTTCATCAATTACAAATCTTGCAAGCAGACCCTGTCAGACAATCATAATTAAGCCCCTTCTTTTTGACACTATTTCCACCGAGAAATGCAAAATTCATAAGTTTGGAATGAAATGTGTCAAATTACTGTTATAAGAGTCAAATCACAACCTTCTGGCATAAGCATCTTAGGATACCCATAAATGATAAGTTCCCAGCTATCCTTTCAGGAGTGACATACAAGAGTTTGCATGAGGGCTTGTTTTTCTGTAGACAAAATGGCAAATGGATTAAGAAAGAAGATTTATTTGTCTAAATAAACTATACCATTTTATCATCAAAATTTACAGTTCAATAAATTTTGGTGCTGTAGTTCTCAACTTTGTCCTTTTCCTCTTTGGATAGCTAACGAGCTAAACATAGTTTATAACTCAAAAGTTCAAATCGACTCAAAAGTTAGCCAAGTTGACTTGATTCAAATACTCAGCCAAGCACCAATGAGTCTTGAACATCAACTCGATAATATACACACATGTATATATAACATATATTATTAAATATATAAATGTGTTATTGAACTGATTTTTAAGAACATAAATATAGATGTTTATATATATGGGCATATAGAACCCTAAATCTATAATTTATTGTTAGCATATCATCAGTACACTAATTTAATAATTAAATAAAAAAGAAATGTCAATAACTATTTTACATGCTATCAACCATAGTTACAGAATTCGCCATATCTTTGAAAATTAATGAACAAACCATAGTTGATAGCTTAAATGAATAGTTCTGCAAATAATTCAAAGTTGGTTTGCTTATGCATCACGAATATATCATAAATTTGTGATATTCACAAATAAAACATGAATCAGTGAATAAATTGTTTGCTTAATAAACACCCTCGATTCCGGAAAACAACCCCAGCTCATGCTTTGAGGTGCTGAAGCAGGCAGCTGTCACAAAAAAAATTAGGCTTGAGAAAGGGGAGCCTTTGACTTAAAATTGGAAATGCTACCTTTTCTGGAAAGGATGCATTAAATTCGAACAAAAAGGGAGCATTAAAAGCTAGGCTATGCTCTAACCTTTTCTAACATTCTCTCACTCTCTTTACTCTTAATTCTTTATTTCCCTCTTTCTGTTCTTCTAGTAATCATCCCCAAGCTTGGGTGGTTCACAAACCACAATCTCCTCTCGTCACTTTTTCCTCTTTCAAAAATCCCCTTTATCTAAGTTTGAATCAATTATGTATATTATATTAATTAGTATTATGTATAAAGAATTTTATATAATATATTGTATAATAGTATATATTAAATATCATTTATGAATGAAATGGAATATATTTATAGTATATTGTATATAGTATATTATATATTGCATTATATTATATTATATGAATATTTATTTTTAATAAATATGTCACATATCTTCTAAATTTTCCCAAATTTACCAGATTTTTCCAAATTCCAAATTTCTTAACCTCGCTGAATAGTTCCCAAACACCGCATTTCTGACTATGATATCAACTACTGTTTGTATGTTGTGTTGAGTTCTAGGATCGGGTGACCAGCAAAACCCTCTTAATGCACAACGGGAATTGAGAATGACAGGGTTGCAGAGATGGGCCAGAGAATTTTGGACAATATAGTGTTGGTGTGAGTGATGAATAGGAGTCCCAACCCTCCACATTTCATTTGTGTTGTTATAATTACACACTTCATATACTAAAAGGCATACTCCAAGACTTGCTTGGGTGATAATCTGAAAAAAGATAGTACTGAAAATGGACTATGGTCAGAGTATAAGACTTAGTAGAGTCAAGCAACCCTGTCTGAGTATCGAGCTGCTCGGGAAGTTAGTTGAGTCAAGACTAATTCAAAATCTGAGTTTTATACAAGCCAAGCCTCCCATCGAGTCAGCTCAAAAACTTGCTTAGTTGAGTTAACTCGATTTAGTCGACTTGATGAGTTTTTAAAACTATGGATCTAACTGCCTATCAACAAACTTTTCAAGTGGAAAAAGCAAACAATTGTTGACAACAAAATAACATCAAGAACCTTCCCATTTTTATCACATACCCACCACACATTGATGACCCATCATCTTACAGAATTATAATGGCCCACTATAATGATACATCGGAATCACAGATCTCTTAAGAAATCCGATTAACACAAAATGACATTTGGCAACTTCGTATTACTCCTATTGCATGAGTTAAATTCATCCACAAACTAAAAATTTTCATCCTCTAAGAAACATCCTTGGCCATTTCTCAAACCTTGAAGATAAGATATGGCATAATTTGTTTAAGGAGTATTAATTTACTCTAACAACATCCTTGACCAAGTAAGGCGAAATCGAAACTGAGACACATCCCGGCCGACCGATGGTACGAGCTGGTACAGATCCATACCAGACCGAAACAGTACGAACCGACACAGAGGAGAAGGGAAGCAAGGAAGAAAAGAGAGAAAGAGAAATAGAGAGATGGGGAGAGGGGAAGCCACCGATGAGGCTGCCGAAGGGCCTCCTACTAGCCATCATGGCCGTCGGATGGCACAATCGAGACCTGCGATGCCGCAGGCGTGAAACAGAGACAATCGCCTCTATTCATGGAGTTTTTTTCAAAAATCCTAATTATAATGAAGCTGGCAATGGGTATGCCGTCTGTTTTAAGTTTTTTTAAAAAAATTCTCAAACAGTGAAGCCAGCAATGGGTTGGCCATCTGGCGGCCACAGCTAGAGGTGGCAAAAATCGATCCGACCCACCAATCCGACCCGCATTCGATCCGTGTTAAACAGGTTTGGATTTGGATTAAACAGGTTCGGATCGTAAACGGGTCGACCTGTTTAACCCATTTAATAATCAGGTCGGGTTCAGATTTTAGGTTACTTACCGTTTAACCCGTTTAATAAATGGGTTGAATCGGATCGGTCGGTCGGGTTATAACCCGTTATTTATAATCTTAAGGTCCTGACTCCTTAACTGGCTTAACTCTTAAGTGTTATCAGGTTATATTCTTTCATTCGATCGGACGAAACGTCGCTTCCCATCCCAAGCTCGCCGCTCGCATCTATTCCCTTCCCTCTTCTAGGGTTTCCATTCCATCCCGCTAGGGTTTTCATTCCATCCCTCCTCTCAATCGACGATCCCCACCGTCTTCCCCACAGTCGGCAATAGGTGGCCGTCTACTACCGGCTCCTCTCCGTTCGCGATCGTGCTGAAGGGAACTCAGAGAAAGTTCAAGTATTCTCCTCCTCCTCCTCCTCAACCTCCTCCCTTAGATGGTGCTCCTCCCCGGTCTCCCCTCATCATGGAAGTGCCAGCCGGGATCTGGCCTCCATCTTTACTCTTTAACTGTCGTGACACCCGACATCACGATGACGGCAAACTCGGAGGAATCGCAAGGATTTTTGCTCCGATCTCTGAGGTTGGTGTTCCCCTCCGATCTCTATGGTTGGTATTCGATCTAGATCTGAGAATTTTTTCTTGGATTTACATTAAGATTTTTGGGATTTCATAGTGATCTGATCTATTATTCTGGGATTTCATAGTCATTTATGTATTGTATCATTTATGCAATCGATTTACTGGTTTTTCTCTTGGATTTACGTTAGGGGTCCTGGGAGGTTTGTGTGATCTGTTCTTTGCTCAGCTGGTTTAAATCAAAAATTTTTATCTAACTGTTTTTGCTTTGATTTATAGGTTCCTGGCTTTCTGATGATCATTGTTACCTGATTAGGTTTTTTCTTGGATTTACGTTAGGATTCCTGGGAGGTTTGTGTGATTTGATCTTTGCTCGGCTGGTTTAAATCAGAGATTTTTGTCTAACTGTTTTGCTCTGATATATGGGTTTCTGGCTCTCTGATGATCATTGTTTACCTGCGATTTATTTAATGAATAGTATCTTGCATGTGTCATTTTGTATTATCTCATTTATGCAATCAATTTACTGGTTTTTTCTTGGATTTACATTAGGGTTCCTGAGAGGTTTGTGTGATCTGGTCTTTGCTCGGCAGGTTTAAATCAAAATTTTGTCTAACTGTTTTTGCTCTGATTTATGGGTTCCTGGCTCTCTGATGATCATTGTTTACCTGATTGGATTTTTTTCTTGGATTTATGTTAGGGTTCCTGGGAGGTTTGTGTGATCTGATCTTTGCTCGACTGGTTTAAATCAGAGATTTTTGTCTAACTATTTTGCTCTGATTTATGGGTTCCTGGCTCTCTGATGATCATTGTTTACAGGCGATTTATTTAATGAATAGTATCTTGCATGTGTCATTTATGTATTGTCTCATTTATGCAATCGATTTACTGATTTTTTTTGGATTTACGTTAGGGTTCCTGGGAGGTTTGTTTAAGGTTTGTGTAGGGAGGCTATGATGATTTTGAAATATCTTTTTGTTGATTCAATTGCTTCTAACAGCAATAATCTTAGACGGCCTTCTTCTATAGACAACCGATTGTTGTTGTTTTGATTTAGTTGTTGATGAAATATTAAATCTGAGCCTCCTCTTCCTCTTCCTTTCTTTAATGTTCTAACTGTTTTAAGTTTTTTTGTAGTTAATATAAGATTTCATTATATGATATAGATGGATAAAGAGCCTGTTGTCAATTTAGATTTGGAAAGTGATGATGATTATCTATGTATCACTCTGTAACTATGTTAATTTTGATTATCTCTGTATCTAAACAGGTTAAACGGGTCAGATCACGTCAGGTAAACAGGTTAGTTGTTTATTAAACAGGTTAAATGATAAACGGGTTAAACGAGTCGGATCGGATCGGATAAACAGGTTAACTGTTTAATAAACAGATTAAATAGGTCGGTCGGGTGACCTGTTTATTAAATGGGTCAAGTTGAAATTTGAAAATCTAACCTATTTAATAAACAAGTCGGATTCAGGTTTGATGTTTCTGACCCGACCCGTATCTAACCCGACCCGTATCCGATCCGACCCGACCCGTATCCGATCCGACCCGACCCGATTGCCACCCCTAGCCACAGCAACCACCCGATATTCTCCGACAGCCTCTCCGCCAGCTGCTCCTCTCCCCGGCACCATCGCTTCCCTTCTCTCTCTCGATTAAACGTCCTATCAGGCGACACCGATCTACGGAGACCTCCGCAGCTGTCTAATGGTGTCGTCCCCTCTTTCCCTCTCCCCTTCTCTCTCTCTTCCTCTCTTTCCCTCTCCCTCCTCCAGTGTTCCAATTTGCTAGGCCAAACCATCCTGGTTTGCCGCCAATACGGCCTAAACAATGAATGTATGTTCAGGACGGTTCAGTGAACCTTGTCCTTGACAATGAATGAGATCTTGATGTCTATGAGTAGCATAGACATTTCATGAGGGAGTAGATATCAATATGTATTTTGTAATCCAAATCTATCTGATACGTACATTTTCAAGCTAAAAGCATCTATCTTTACTTGTTATAGTTGTATGCATTAAGAAATCATAAAATTTCTCGAGAACAATATAAAGTAAAATAATATCAAAACAATCTTAAAATCACAATTTCAAGATTCCTAAACATCAAAATAACCATAAAAACAAAAAAAATGTCAAAAGATAATGAACCAATACCATACGAGTATGTATCATTGTGACTTGGGACCAAACTAGTATGGTACTCGACATCATGATTGTGAACCTTGCTTTAAAGAATTAAAAATACACAAAATAAAAACTTCAAATGCGTTAAAAAAAGCAACATGCATCAGGGAGCTGAATACAAGAAAGAATAAGCAATAATATTCTTAGAAAAACATTATTTAGAAATGATGATTGCCTTGTAAGTAATGCATATTTCTAAAGACTAATCATGACATTTGTAAATTCTTGAACAGTTGGTTATTAATTATTTGTAAAATTAAAACATCAATTTAGTAAAAAGGCATGAACTTGATAATATAACATTGTAACCATGTATGCCAACTTGTTAAAATCACTAAAAATCATACACTGCATTCACATTCTTAGCCTCTTAGACACTATCAAACTCTACGACAAGCCATTTCCAAAAGACCACTTATGTCAGGGCAATGTCATCTATAATACTATTATTAGAGTCTAACATAACAGGATCCTTACCTCAACTCTCGGATAACTGCTGATGCCTGTGAAGCAGTCTGTTGTGAATTCAAAAAAGTTGCAGGTATCCCATACTTAATATTCAATGTAATGATCTGGTCCTGAATAAGTGACAGCAAAGGGCATACAACAACAGTGACACCTGGATGTAGAGTTGCTGGGAGCTGTAGATAACATGCTAGTGTTAGTAAAAGTTGCTTGAAATTGTAGATCACATTCTTATGGCTTTCAGTTGCCCTGAATATTTAATTAATATCTCATACCCATTCAAGATAAATAGGCATTAACTTGAAAAACAAAAAACAGAATGTATCTTCCAATTTAAATGAGTAGAAACTGCTCGTTGAATTCCAACAACTTATATGACTTTAGGAATTTTCAACAAGAAAGTCCTTCTGCAACCATGCACCACCACAGGACATTCTCTTCATAATAAGATAATAAGGCTTTAGGTGAACTGTGAAAATGCATTGAAAACATCATCAAACTGGTCTAAAGCCTGTAATAAAATGACTGTTAAAACATAGAAAAGGTTCAACCTGGTAACATAAACTTTTACCCCACCAGTGGGCATAAGAACAAAGCAGTCTCTGTTCTCAATTGCTGCTTTACAAGCTTGATACTGCAGAGTTCGAAAAGCTCTGTTGCCAAATATTACAGCATTTGCTAATTCAATGTCATCCATAGCCTGCAGCTCCTCATAACATAGAGTTTCATGTCCATTTGGTAATGCATCAGGATATGATGGGGCTGGTCCATTGCTGACATTTTCACGCACCTTGAGAATGAAGGTTGGGGGGCGGGGGGGCGGTGGTGCAGGAATTCTTAGAGAAAAATCCTTAAAATATAACCATAATAAAGTTCAGAATAACAAGAGAATTCAGAAGCATTACTGTAAGCAGAAGAAGAAGAAAAACTTACTGGCAACCTTGAGGTTTGTTTACCCACACTTTGACAAATTCTATGACCTTTATTTTTATGAAAGCCATAGGAAGGATCAGGATTTGTACCCTTCTGGCTCAAGACTTCCAAATCAGAGTCATCACTACCATTCAACTTATCCAACTCTTCTTGGCCCTGGTGTCCAGACAAATCTCCTTTACCCATCACAACATTTCCCGAGTCAATCCCATTCTCTGTTTCCTCATCATTTGAAACACCTCCCAATATGTCATTTAAAGCTCCAAAAGCTTCAGATTCAATAGCTTGCAAATCATCCCAATCTTCTTGCATAGCATCAGCCAATGCAACCAGAAAATCATCACCACAGTGCTCAACAGTGACAAATTCCTTACCATCCTCTCCTACACCACAAATAAATTAACTGTTGTTTAATTATTAAAAGAATAACTCATGATTCTAAACACACATAAAATTCAGGATTTTATACTATTACAATGTCCATCATTAAAAGTGTCCATAAAAGATGATGGCCTCAGGCAATTTGTGTCCATAAGAGCTAGAAGCCTGGTTTATGCAATACAATACTTTGCTTTGAATTTTTTTTTAGCTTTCGAACTTCATCTTGAGTGCAGCCATTATTTGCTGTAAATCACTCTTTCAACCATAGGTCCTCTTTTCTCTGGTAGCTAAATGTTAATTACACAACAATCTACATGACCCTATGACATGGCATCCCCACTTATTAAGGTTCTGGAGGAAGAAATAGAAAATGAGAGATGGATGATGATGATGACCAAATTTTATTTATTTCATTGTAGATGGATGACGATGACGATGACGATGATGATGATGATGATGATGAAATTTTATTTCATTTCAGATGAAAACAATTTTTATTTAAAATAAATATTTAGAAAAAAACTGTACCTTTATCTGTAGAAAGATCGCTTCTCCACATGACCGTCTGATGATGATGATGATGATTTTATTTCATTTAGGTTAACGAACAATCTTTTATACCCAAAAAACCTTTCTTTATGCATAGAAAGATCGCTTCTCCAATAAACAAGGATAGCATGACCAAACAGTGGTTTATGCTAGAAAAGGATGCCTAATGAGTTACAAATAATCATTTAACAAGGTTATGAATTCCTATTCAACCCAATATGGTGAGATACCAACACTCTAAAATAGACTCTTAATACTGGTATTCCCTCAACCTACAACTGATATTAGACCTGCCATTATTAATCCTAATCAAATGATTTGAATTAGGACACACAAATAGCCCAAAATGTCCCTCAAAGACCATGTTATTGTTCACTACTGGCCCTTCTCTAACCAACCAATATTGACCTTTATAGAGATCATACAAAATGGCCCGACCAAGCACCTGAAGGGCTCCTTTGTTGACCCAAACACCTGACTAGAACACTCCTCAAAATGGAATAATATGCATAAAGGACTCCACGTTCTGAATAAGACATTGCAGTTTTATAAGAACGTGGTTTTTATAAAACTTTCCCCTCCTTTGCATACTTTCTGGTGATCCCATTACATCCAAACCATAAAAACAATTAACATAACAAAAAGTAGGTCAAAATCGAGAATAGCATAGGAGTTGACATAAACGCCACAATTTTACACCTTTGATGCATGTCAATTGAGAATACTAACCACACCGAAATGAGAGGGGCAAAAAAAAAAAACGCTGGCAGTTTAATCCAGCATCTCATAGCCTCATGGTCATAAGACAAGTAGCAATATTCAGATAAATTCCAAATTTTCAAGAGGACTTTGTTAGAGGATAGCCTTTATAATATCCCAATAAATTTATCATTGCCTTTGTCATTTTAACATCTAAAACATTAATCACAATCTCAGGATCCCAAGAAACCACAACAAAAAAAAGTTCTAACAAATTTTCACCCATAATCCCATTTTGTACCAAAGTAACCTAATTTCCCAAACATCAAAAGCAAAAGGATGCAATTTAGAAGCACAAAGCAATTGAGTACATCTTTCTTGATTCCGCGGTTTTTGGGCACTTAATCTTTTCAATAAAAAATGCGATTTAAAGAGAATGAAAAGATTGTAGGAGGCCACGAGTAATCAAGCCCTAAAAGTCGAAGTCGAAGCTTTTTTGGGTACGGGAGAATAAAGCAAGTGGAAAGAAGCAGGGTAAACATTAGGGTTTCGATCCCAGCTATACCGTAGAGATCAACAAGCCGATCCAAGCACTTCTTTGCGACCTCCTCGTCGAATCCAAAATCCAATGCCAAGCTTAGAAGCCGTGCTCTCTCCACCTCCATTTCTCTCTCGCTCGCTGCTCTCTCTTCGCTCGTATTGCGTTATAAAGCGGCGCGCCGTGCGCGGGAAAGCGGAAAACAAACCCGGTCCGGTCCAGATTCAAAGCTTGGACCGACCGAGTCGGGTTAAATATGAACCACGCCACGTCTTCTGGACCGGACAGAGTCTTCCACGAATCAAATAAATGAGCGAAAATATTCGTTGGATACCAAAAATTTGAATAGAGGTGTAACATGTTCTACAATTTCTTGTGGTGGAATTTTAGTCGTGTTAACATGTTTTGTCGTTCCCTGGGGTGGTCATTTTTCTAGTTAATGTAATGATAGGATATTGTTTTATTTATATTCTTGATAAAATTTGTGAACTGACTTATGAGGAGTTTCTGGCAGGTTACAGGTCATATAGGCTTTGCTCAACTAAGGATCTAAGATCACCTATTCTTGATATGATACCAAGTATGAACCATGTCTCGTCTTTTCTCCCAGTCGTATGCTAGAAGTGCAGTCAAGCACAAGTCTTTATAAAACCATCCCAAGATGAATCAGTTAAAATACATGTTGGAGACCGAAAATATGAGTATATATACAGCATGTCCTATAATTTCTTGTGGTGGAATTTATGTGTTTTTGCCATTCTTTGGTGGTCATTTATCTCATGTTTTAGAACAGGGACCCACACAGATTAGAACTCTTTTCAACATTCAGCCATTCACCTAATTTTCCATTTGACCATTCAGACTTTGGATTCCAACAGTTGCACAAATGATACACTTCAACAGATAGTGGGGAGAACCCTGTCAAATTGCCCAAGACCACCAAAAGAGCAAGCCTTATCATCAATCACCATACATGGCATCGATTGGTGGTCGCCGAAACCAATCCTGTAATACACTGGTGTATTCCTGCTGCAATGGGCTTTCAAACATACAGAGAAGAAAGGCCAACTAAAACTCCTAACACAGAAGCAAAAGGTTTGTGTTGGAAGAAGCATTCCCACCATTTATCTAATCAAGCCGGTCAATTTCTGAGGCAGTCCAAATCCTCGCACAAATATGTTCCTTCCACGAAAAAATATAACCATATCTGTGCACAAAATTTAGTTCTTATGATGAACCTAACCACATTTTCATCTAAATGTTTGACTGTTCTTAACTTGATGTAGCATTCCTCGCCCTACTCCTTTGCTGGACCTACAAGAACTCCCTGGGCAGAACCTTCTCTACGATTACTGTCGTCCATAGCATCACTGTCTGCTCTTCTGATCTTGATCTTATGCTTCAACTCAAAGTCTGCAATCTCCTTTTTCTTCTTCTCCAAAGCCTCATTAAGGCGAGCAATGACCTCTTCAAGGCCCTCCTTGTTGCGCTGCACTGCAAGCAGGACCTCCTTGATTGTCCTCTCAACCAGCACACCACCAATCATCCGGTAGCAGCGCCTGGAGGGATCGAGCGGTTGTATTGCACCAATTACAAGGGAATGCTCACTTACTTCCATCTCCAACTCTGTGATCTTTGAGTAGAGCTGGTTGATCTCAGAGCGCATGGCTGCATACGTATTTGCAATTGCTTGCTCATTCACTGGTTCCCTACTGTCACCACCAGCTCTGCTCGCCATGGTCTCTGAAAACATATAGAACTCAATAACATATACACAAATATAAAGCAAGAAATATATGTCAAAATCACATCAATATTTTGTTGTTTGTCTGCCATCAAGCATTCTCTAGGTTTCCATTTATAGCAAATAATGTATGATCTGACTTGATCTGCACTTCTAGTGCCGTTGCAGTTCAACATGGACTTGCATCAATGGAAACTTTTTTCCATTACATATTGTGATCCAAGAACTGCCCAGCGATCCACCATCTATTCTATGATATGCAGCAAATGTGGACTAATGAAACTGCATACAAGCCCCAAGAAAAGGTTGAAGTTACCGGGTATTACCAGTCCATACTAGGCATATTGTATCATATCAATGAGGAATCGGTATTCAGTGGGCCCTCAGTATTGTACTGTAGATAGCCAATATCACCTTTGCCATGCCGGAACTAAATGCTATACCATATGTTGGTATGGTACAGTATGTAAAAGGCACCACACCATACTTCAACCCTTCTCCTAGTCAAACTTCATATTCTCAAGAACGAATTTGACAAAACACAGGATAAGCCCAAGATAGCAGGCCAACTAGTAAGACAATCAATGTTTTGATTAGATGTCATTGGTATTGACCCGAGAACCATGTAATGATCACATATTCAAGCTTTGAGTACATCAAAAGGAAGGGTAAGATCTGAAACAGGTGCATCGGTCATGCATTAAACTCTATGTAAGTTTCATTCTGACTCACTCCCCTTTTTCTTTTAGGGTATTGTTTTGCGCCAAACTAGATCTTCCTAATGCAAGGCAGAGTGCATTGGCTGTTGGCTCATTTTGATATATATTATTGCTTATCGCTGCCATGCTTTGATACAGAACCAACCTATTTATACTACTGATACTTGTTAGAACCCAAACATTTTGACAACATATTATCTAAAAGATTAGCCTCCTTTCGTAATTACATTTCCCAATAGAGTTAATTGTTTTGGGTAACATGGTGTAGTCTGCGTCTCTTGCATTATGTTTTATTAAACTTATCCATGCATCTTCTAAAAGATCCATAGTGCATGATGCTTACAAAAATTGGACCTCTTCGCATGTATCACGCATGATTTGGACCCACAATGGCATAATGTGAGGCAATTAAGACTGAGATAACATTTCAACCAACTTGCTTTGGTATTCATGACCATCCAAATCATGAATATCGATCAAAGATCTATCAGATTTAGCTCCCATCCTCAACATGATGCCTCCATACAAGGATATTATTCATTAGAAGTATTTTCAAATTTGAACAATCATAAAAATTGAAGAGAACCAGGAAACATTGGGTTTTCGAAACCAAAGATAAACATCAAGATCACGAGCAACATTTACACCTCAAGACTTCAATACCAAAAGATCATTTACCATTCAAGCTGACTAAAAGTTTCCTCAGTGAAAGTTGATCGATCAAGACATGTAGTAGGTGGTTGGAAATTTGATTGAATCATCAATCATCTTTTAGAAAGAGCTGATACTTCTTAAGGTGAAAGTTAAGTATGATTACATTGTAACAAAAAATAGGAGATTCCTTGTCGACTCCAACCGTGCACCACAGCTACTTTCCCCAAATTACATATCAAGAGCACCCAAACAATAGCAGCAAAAGGAAAATAAATAAATAAATCTAATGGGAAGACAAGAAAAGGGTAATGATCCCAACATTCGCTTTAATCACACCCTATCCTAACGTTGTTATACCTTTTCAGCGGCAAGTTCCATATTACAGGACAAAAAATGAAGCACAAGAATCTAACCTAGCTTCCAGTACACATCGATGAATCAAACCCTCGATTCTTATAATTGCTTCGCAGCATATACATGGAAAGTTCCAATTTTGAATTAAAACGACCAAGAAATCAGAACCCTAATCCAATAAAAACAATAATATTCTCCAAACCATCGAGAATTTGTAGGAACGAAATAACTCTTCTTTAAAAACCTAAAACGAACCAAGTTGGGTACAAGTCGAAACCGACCTGGAATCCGAGGCAAAACCGCAGCTTTTGGATGCTGGAGAAACCTCAGAATACAGTTCGGATCTGAGAAAGAAGTGGGGATGAGAAGCTCATTTGAAGTGCTCAAAGAAAAAGATGAGAGAAAGGTCCCACCTTGAATCAGGGAAGAGACGGAGACTGATGTCCGGGCGGCGAGGTCGGACGTCGGAACGTTCCGGCGGTGATGGACGGGCGCCAACAGAGGAGGAGTAGAAACTTGGCAGCAGAGTCACAACCGCTTGATAGCATTTTTGGACGGGAACAGGAGATAAAAGGGTCGGGTCGGGTCGGGTCGGGTTTGGGTTCGATTTCGGGTTTGGGACTTCGCTTCTTAAGCTAGAGTACGGGAGGGCAATAAAGTTACGCTTTTTATTTTAAGCTATCTTGCCCACTAGAGCAGCTGTACGGTTAAATCGTCACCGCAATAGATTATAGATATTAAATTATCAATTAATCGAAGACCCACGTATTGTGTAGGTACGGATGTAGGAAAAAAATTTTCAGACATTATTGTTTACAGAATTATAATATATAATATTTGATAATTAAAATATTGATATATTTATATTGATAAAAAATAATATAAATAATTAATTAATATGAAATTAAGGAAACACGAATTTCTGCAACAATAAAAATCAGAGCAAGATCAGATAATTTTTTTTGTTCACCATCAGTATCACGTAGTTTTTAGCATCATATGAGAAATCTAATTCGATTTTTCGAAAGATTGCTGTTTTAGTAACGACAGCCTTCCGCTTCTTATTTTATAATATCATTTGGTGAGAGGATCGGTCAGAGGGTTCGGACACAGTTGCTGGCATGATGCAATACCCCTAGTCCCAACGAACCCGAGCCCCGCTGTCATCCCCTCTCCTCTCCCGGCTCTAATGCCACTAACCCCCCTTAGGAGGCACTCGGGAATGGGAGGGAGGGGGTTGGGGAGCACAGCAATAGTAGAGACCCACAAAGAGGGGGAAAAAGGCCTTCGAGAAGCTTCAGAGAAAGTCCACAGCGCGCTGAGCAAAAAAAAAAGAAGTATGTAGCTATGTGTGTGTACAGTCAACTCCGATGTGTCACATGCCATGTAGTGCACAGGAAACAGATGGCACAACAAAACTCATTTGAGAAGCTAAGTTGACAACATCATAATGTTTGGAGAAGCTGAGTTGTCAACACCATAATACTCCTCCACAGAGTACTGCTTTATATATATATATATATATATATATATATATATATATATAT
>KE504647.1:1753628-1767071 GCA_000441515.1 Elaeis oleifera
ATATATTTGCTAGCATTGTTGTTGAAAATTATATAATATCTGAATATCTAGTTGAGATATTTGTTATTTACTGGGCTGTCTAGCTCATTACTATTCTTTCTATTTTTCAGATTCAGATAATTAATTGCGAGCGTGGAAAGAAATATTGGGACAGAGCTTTTAGAGGCGAGATTTAGCATTGTCAACTTCATTGAACTTAGATCTATATTTTATTTTAGTAAAATTTATTGGATGTAAGATATTTGATTTAATTATTTGAATTAAAGTTGAATAATAATTATTTGAATTTATTCCGCTGTGATGCATTGATATTATGCCTTGCATATTTATGGAGAGAGTTCTTCATAAGTATGCGACGGTTGCCGCGACCTCCTGCTCGCGATCTCGGACCGGGGCGTGACAATATATTTTTCAAAATTTGACAAGATGGATATGTTACATAATAATATTTTATTAATGCTGTTTGGATGATATCATGCTACGATTCATAGAGTTAGGAGGGTTTACTATTGTCTAAGTCTGATATGATAATATATTAAAAGATGCAAGGGTGGCCTTACATGAGATATGGGCTCTAATACGGAAACAGCATCAATCACACTTTTTTTGATGCCATAATAAGCCGTTAAGATATTGCAAAGTGTAATATAACAAAATAGTATTCGATATTAATCTATGATTCGATTAGAAAAAATGGAAGTATACACCCCTAAAATATCAGATGAGGTCTATGAGGTATAAATTTTATTTTCACAAAGACTCTATGTTGATTGTGAAAAATTAATCAAAAAGCACAAAAGATAGGTCACCTACAGCCACTGCTACAAGAGGGGCAGAGTCCAGAACGGGATGCAGTGTAATTTAACTATTGCATTTTTGGCAAGTGATGGAGCAATATGAAAAATATTGATTGTATTAGACATGGAATTTAGTTTATCGCGTATGAAAATAACAATTACTGGAGGCTTAACACAAATGCATCTCTATGGTTCATAAGATTGTTGAAGCAATGTAAAAATAAAATACTAGGATCGGTTACATTTTTCAAATGATAAGGGACATGATATCTTATAAATGATGCAATAGTAGCAACGATGGAGCCATATCTGTGATGGTTCATGTAATGTAATGGACTATAATGAAGCACATTAAAATGGTTTCCTACTATGTACAAGAGGATTTTTATAAATTATTGGATGTAAGTGTAATAAATATAAATCTCAATGAAATTTTTGTAATCTAATCTTTCTTTTTTTTTCCCATATCATTTAGGAGCAATGGAATGTAATATGAATTTAACACTACATAATCCAGATGATTTTTTATGTGAATTGTTATGTTTACCGTAACCATTTCACACTACCAGTAATCAAGAATCAAGGAGTTCGTAGAGTTTTCTTTTATTATGCATGTGAATCGTTGCGCTGTGGTGTATACACCTGCAGGGTCCTGCTTAATCCAAATTCTACTAATTAAGCCATCCAAAATATGTGGCTAGTTTTGATTATAGAGACCTGCTGAAGGAGATAACAAACGCCTCTAAAACTGCAGCATATACTTTAGAGTGTAACGGACTTCATGGAACCCTGTGGTCATTGTTGACAACTTGTGTTCCCTCTTCTTTAGCCCCCGTCTCATGACCATATGATAGTATTGCATTCATGACCATACAGCAGTATTGCAACCGATTAGATCGCCATCCACAGGTTATGGAGAATACCGACAAGGTCTGGCCACCAAAATCTGGCTTCATGTTTTTATGGTAGAAAATTAGCTTTAAGGATGTAACCAAAGTGATCGCTTTATGGAAATCATGGTCTATATTTGTAATATAGTAATACTACAACTCAAACTAGTTTATTTACACACATTTAAGAATTTGTAAATCATAAACAATTACAACTTCTAGTCATAATAGTTCCTGCTTTACACATGCATTTGCATGTAAATACTTACTAGTATATCTATACTATATTTTATGCATAAAGATAACAGCGTTGAATTGAAGACATATGCTCTTCTAATGCCGTCTGTCAAATTTAGTTCGAGGATCCCACTCATATAAATCATAATAATGATTACAATTTTTCACGGTTAATCACCATACTTACTTCCGCCTTCCCAATGGCCTCTTTTATAAGAACCCACGTGCTTTTTTTTTTTTTGAAAGGTCACAGGTCGCCGGATTTTATTCAAGTCTCATAATTGATTACATTTGCCAGCTTTCCAACCTAAAGATTCACGCTTTAAACAAGGATTGATTGTCAGTTCACAACTGACCTCTTTTTATAAAACTTTTACCTAAATTGGCCTCTATCATTTTTTTAATTTAAAATAAATTATAAAACATTCTATCAACTTTAATCTAATTTTATTTATAACTCTCTGATTTTAAAAAATATCAAATCAATCTTTCAAATTTGTAAGATATTCCTAAATAATTTTGTCATGTATTTATCAACGAACAATATTAGCTTTTCATCCTGATAAATGAAAATATCTCTTGTCATCGATGAAAAAAAAATAAGGTGGAGAGAGATGCTGTGGAGGGAGAGAACAGAGTCACGGAGGTTGGCGTGGAGGGAGAGGACGGCATCGAAGGTCTTGTAAGTGGGATTGAAGGAAGAGAAAGAAGAAGTGGAGAAAGGGTAAGGAGGAAAGAGAGGGAGGAGGGTCATCAGCGAGGAAGAAGCAAAAATGAAGGAAGAGAGCTTATGGACGGACTTAGAGGAGGACAACGAAGAGGAAAAATAGATGGAGAGAAAGGGCAGAAGGAGAAAGATGGACCATCAACAAGGAAAGGACAAAGATGGAGAGAGCCGTCACAAAGAAAGGGTCATGGGAGAACTTGAAGGAAGAGGAGGAGAAGCAGAAGTGAGTGAAGAGCAAAAAGAGGAGAGGAAAGAAGAGGTTGCCAAAGATGAATAGACGGAGATGGAGAGAAGGCTCAGGGGTTGGCTTGGAGGAGGAGAATAAAGAAGAGAAATAAAAAAGGAGGAACATGAGAAGAAGAAGGGAGGAGTTACCAACGAAAAAGGGACAAAGATGGAGAGAGCCACTGTGGAGAAGAATGACTTATGAATGGGATTGAAAGAGGAGGAGAAGGAGAAGAAAGAGGAGGGAGAAAAGGATTGCCAGTAAGATATGCGAAGATAAAAGGAGCTATCATGGAAAAATAAGGCGTATAGGCAAACTTAAAAGAGGAGGATGAGAAATAAGTGAGAAAAAAGGGAGGAGAAGAAAGATAGGTCATCAGCGAGAAATGGAGGTAGACGGAGCTATCGTGAAGGTGGAAGGCTCATAAGCAAACTTAGAAAAGGAGGATGATAAGGAGAAGAAAATGAGAAGAAAGAGAAAGAAGAGAAGAAAAAAAAAAGGAGGAATGTCAGCACTGAAGATGAAAATTTGAAAACTATTTAGCATTCAAAATCGAAAGAATATAAATAAATTAATTAAATTATAAAATATTTTATAATTTATTCTTAATTTAACTCGCCAATAGATTGGATCTCTAGTTTTAAATAGACGGGACTCTTTCCCTCACATTCTCTTCGTGCATCGCATTTACCTGGTTCTCACTTTGGCAATGAGAATGACACAGAAATTACATCAACAAAAAAAAAAGGGATTCTACCAGAAAAAGGGGAAAAAAGACACCAACAAAAGTATAGATTGGAGATTTGTCTTGTAGTTTGGTCTGATATGTAAAATGTTTGTCATGGTAGAACCAAAAAAAAAATCTACGCATTGAATCTTTTTCAGACAGCAATAAGTTAAATCTTTATGATGGTTAAAATACATCATAAAGCAAAGTTTAGGAACACCACTTGGGATATCACACTTTGCATACGGCGACCCCAATGCACAGAAATTCCTTAGGACGGATTTTTCTAATGAGATTAGTTCGTAAATTTCTTTTGGTTTTCCTGAATACATATTTTCTTATTTCTTAAAAACTAGGATGAAAAACATTTCCGGCCAAAATCAGATTAATGGCGGAAGCGGAACAAAATCTTTGATGCTAACATCCAAAAGACAAAAACTTCAAAATTTGTTATTACAGTATTTATTAAGCAATTATCCAGAAAATAATAAGATGACAACTCACAGAACTAGGTTGCATGAGCGAATCATCTATTAAGTGATTTACAGTTGAAATGATCATGTGTTAGACGTGACCTAGTTTAGAGGCAAAATATTTATTCTAGCCAAGCTGGATTTGCCAAACTGTCAAAAGGCCTCCAACCACTCCCTACTTGATTTTTATCAGACAGGTTATTTCAACTTTGCAATAACCCCAAAAAATAAAAAAGTTTATGGTAACGCAACCCAACACGCTTAACGTCATGTTAATTCATTACCTTAACAGATAAGAACTGTCCCAATTTCAAAATAACAGCAAAAGTAATGCTTCAGCTCAGTTATTTTAGTTGCTTATGGAATTCTAGTAAATCTTCCCCTTCCCTCCAACCCTTCAAGTAGTTCATCATACAGCTCCAGACTCGCGTAGCTCCACAGACAATCTCCAGTATTACTCCTAAGATACGTCAACGCCGAAGCAATGCACTACAACACAAGGAGTAATGCTTCACCTCGCAATCAGGTCATGTGCAAGCCCAGAAGGAATTACTGCAAAGATGAAAACGGAGCAAGAACAAAGGAGAATACAAAAGGGAACCTTCTGTATCCCTCCTATGGCTAAAAAAACAATAGCACAAAATCAATTCAGAGCGGTTTATACTGCCGCCTGTGGACAGACCCGTGTGGACAAACTTCTGTCCCCCTAAGGACAGGGTTTGATGTCGCTAGATGCAATACTTCATCTCTGCCTCAAATAGTAAAATAGAGCTTTATTCTAAAAGCTTTCTTTGTAAATCCCACAGAAACGATCTTACAACGATACCTATGCAAAACATATAAATTGTGGGATAAAAAACGCTAGTGTGATACAGGCAAAAGTAGTAGAAACTATATGCCATGGGCGTTCAGGATTGCAGGTCCAGTACCAGGATTTAACCAATACACCATCTAATTAGGAAAGCGGCATTTACAAACCTCGCAAACTCTCACCTCCTCAATGTATTGTAGTGGGAGATGAAAAACCGGTAATCTGGATGATCTACACGTCGAATGCGAAGCCACTGGTCAGCGGCTTGCAGCAATGAGCTTGCTAGCTGCCGTTCATGCAGTCCATTGGTCATCCAAATAGATCCCCTGAGCTTGTATGAAGCCAGCCCAAACACACGCAATGGCAATTTGTAGACCTATCTGCGGAGCTGCTGACATTCCTAATACTACAAGAGTTAGTAACCTCCAAATGCACTCCACCTGTATCTGCCAAAAAGAAATTAAAAAATTAAAATCTGACACATGAAACAGCATGAGCTCAAACATCTAAATCTATATCTCTACTATTATGGTTCAGTGGCTGCAGGCATTAGGCGACCATCTACACGTCCAATACAAGGTCACATTGTTGACTTTCAAGAGGATATATAAACCTGTATACATCATCCCTATTCATACACTTTAAACTAACCACTATGGTATTCAAACTTAAGTCGGTGTAGCATCATCCCGGTAACCATCAAAATGTGCCAGCTTTCTGAGATATGCATCCTTGCAGTCTCTATTTTGAATACTCAGAAAGTAGATAATCATGGGAGATGAGTTCTCCAAAAAACTCTAGTGATACTACTGCACCAACAAATCATATTCTTCTCAGTGCTAGCATATTGTCATTCATGTGATACAATTTTGCATACAGTGTTTCAACAGGTTTAAATTATTAGTTGTAATCCATTAAACAAGTGTAAGACATGTTTCTACCATTGTGTATGCATTGTAACAGCGGCTAGAAGACATTTACTTGTTCCATCCCCCCACCTCCTAACACTGCTGCCACACCCCCCCCCCACACAACCCACCCACAAAACAAAAAAAAAAGAGAGGAGGAATTACCTTTAGGAGGTGCAGCCAGCCAGTAAAATGTCAAAAAGCAAGCATCCAGATCTTTAATGTTGGTCCCGTCGGTATCCTATATATTGGGTACCTGCAGCATAAACATCATATACAGAGATCAATAAGTGTATATAAATTACATCAACAAAAGTAGATTCAGAAACATAGATCTGGCAGCACATAGCGTCAACAAAGTGGATGCTAGATGAAGCTGACAAGCACAGTTGTTAACAAAGATGAAAACAGTACCATGCAACCGACATCCAACTAGAAGAAAGCAGATCACAGCTCTTGTACGTCTTCAGCTCTGGAAATGCACTTGCAAGAATGGATATCTGTAACACGTCTGGAAAAGAGTGTCAGACAGACGCATTAATGGTGATCTATTAACTAGTGAAGACTAAACTTGCCTTGTCAGCTAAAGGTTCTCTTCCATATGGTGGATCCCTCTCCAGGTACTCAAATACCGGAAGGATTGCTGCATTGCAAGCCTCACTGTCATCGCTTAGAGAGCCCTCCTGGCCCACATGGCTCGTAGTTCCCAAGGATGCCATTCTTCCCTCAATCGATCAGCTTCGCTCTCGCTACTGCCCTCACTGCTAGTATCCAGGTAAGGTTCTCCATCACTTTCCTCACCAGGTCGCCTTAAAATGAGGAAGAGATAATATAAATATATGACAAGAAATTTCAAGTAAGACCAAGCAATCATATCAAATGTTGTTCCTTGCACGCACAGCACTTAATGTTCCAGCATAATGAGAAAATTAAAAATGTTACATAAAGATGCTGTGTTTGTGTTCCAATATCATAGAGTTAAGAATATCCAAGGTTTCTCTAGTTAGGCCTCTAACCAGACCAAATTAAAATTGAGACACAAATGCCACACTCACATACATGAGAATGATGAAGCATGCACTCAATATCTCTCTAAACTGCTTCACCTGACATTCAGATAAATGACAACTATCGATTTATTTTCTTTATTTTCTTTTTTTTTTAAAAAAAGCACTAATGGGACCAGTAGATCACCTATAAGGTCAATTCTTCTTAGCTTGCTTGTACCACTAGCTTATACTTTATGAGAAATTCATTATAGTATGTGTTATAGTTGGCAACCAGTGTCCAAATATCATGGTAACTTGAACACAGTTTTGTGTTCCTTTTTTTTTTGGGTAACAAAGAGTCACTTTTTCTCCAACATTCTATCAAGTACATATACATAGCCACTCAAATCAGTACTGTAATATGACAGATCATGATCTACCCCAAAACCCTTTTCAGCAAGCTGTATCACTTTGCTTTAGAACTGTTTAATACAAATATATTAAGTTGGTTGTCAGTGTTCAAAAAAAAAAAAAAAAAGAGCTAATTATTTGCGCATCATTGTATCTTCCTAGTGCTACCTGGATAACCTAAATTTAGGGTTGTTTGACAATTAGCAAACTCAAACACTTAGGGCACTTCATGACACTCCTTGACCCTTCATAACATCAAACAATGATGCCAGTGCCATTATGTGTGTATTTGTCGCACTTCTCTATGAACCATACCAAGTTCAGCATAAAATGAGCAGCCATTTTACCAAATTTATGAACTTAAGAGCATCAGTTAAGCTCATATTCACTAAATGCATATACCAATACATATTAACACATACATATATAATCAGACATATCCCTATGCCCAACTTTTTAAAGATCATTTGACACAAGTGTCATATGTCCATGAAATATTTTTTGTCAATTCCTTTTCATATTTTTCGAGTGCAGAAGGAATGCAGGAAGCATCATTATTCTCCTTCTTATTAAATTTCCACAGGGATAGATCCAAATTAAATATTTCTGAGCAGTAATAGTACACAGCTGTTTCACTTAAGAGTAATGAGGAAGGAATGAAAATTCTGTGAATTTAAAAACATCAAGAAGAAGAGAACAATTCAAACCTATTTAGAGTAAGTAGAGGAAATCCACAACCAACCGGACACGTAAGATAACAAACAAACCAAAGCTCAGAATGCTCAGGGTGAAAAGTACACAGGCTGCTAATCTAGTGATCCATCTGAAAAAAAATTTGCTGTACTCCCAACAGCCAGTGGGTGTCTGTTCTATTAACAAGTTAGGCGGACCTAGAGATGTTACTGACAAAATACAGAGAATAAAATGCACATAATCAAAATGATCCATAGGCAGGCACAAACTGAGAGCAGATTTGGGTCTGAGTGAAACTTTAGAATACATTTATTAAGCAGGAATTTGTAGAAAACTTACCTGAATATTATAAAATTCAAAAATTCTGATTAACTAGGATGCCGTTATACAAGGGAAACTGGGGATGTGCCTTTCCTTTTTTTTTTTTAAAGTTGACAGTAGATGACAGTCTTCAGAGAAGAGAAGAAGGCAAGAATCACAATAATTCCCCAAAAAAAGAAGGGTCTCGATAGGACAGATGACCGAAAGAAATTGAATTAGCCATGAAATATGTACTAGAGAGATGGTGTCGTGTGGATATTGAACTTCTGAGGTAAAGAAGATATTCAGCAATAAGAAAACCTTCCACATAAACAGGTACAGGGTAGATCAAGTACAATGTGGGAAAAGCTTCTGCTTTGCCATTAAAAAAATGTGATACAGCCACAACCAGAGATGAATCAAATTCCAATACACACAGTCCAAAGAATACTCAAACCAGCTTCACAGACATGCATAACTACATTTCTCAAACTCTAGTAATATTATGATAACATCAAGTAGATTTTTTTCACTTCTTAAAGGAATTCTGACATGTTCCATCTTTGCAGGTTGACACTCAACCCTCTCTCTATTAAGTATAAAAAAAAACGTACTCATACTGAATCCAGACTCGGTATGGACAGCGTATCCACTCTCAGTACACTGAACCAACATCTATACTGGGCATACCAACACTGTACCAGCAAGGTACTGGTGTGAGGTCCAATACCAAGATGGCTAACCTTGATGTATGATGCTTATTATTGGACAAAGGATGATGGTTGATGTTGCCAACATAGCCCCTATATAGCAAGGTTCAAGTTGCACCATGTATTTTTGCTCGATGCAGATGCCTCAAAACAAAATAAAATAGATATGCCCATTAGATGATAATATTTTTTCCATTAAATAACTAATTTGGTTTTGGTTTGCTTTGGGATTTATGCTGGACAATAGTACATGATTGTTGATCAAATTCTGTGATAAAATTGCAGGATTTCATCTTAAAGTTACAAAGTAAGATGACATGCTGCATGGTTGAGACTTTTAGCAAAAGTTTGTTGCAATGTTCATAAGAAACACATTAAAAAGAGATTTTATTACTAATCATGATAATGAGATAGTGAACATTTGCAAATGGAGTTGAATTATGATAACGCCCTTGATCTTTCTACAATACTAGAAAGATAAAGAACATTTGAAAATAAGACAGTGAATGTTTGCAAGGACATGATCGGAAATAAGTCCACCTGACTACAAAACTAGAAGCTATCATGGCAGCATAGCTAAACATAGAAATTCAAGACAGATAACATATAGGCTAAAACATGCGCCAGAATATTCAAGCTAGCAGGCAACCTTTAAGTCACAGAATAAACGGGCAAACTAACTAAAATCTACAGGCATACTGGCAGAAATCTGAACAGAAAATAGGTTAACCCATTGATCATGACTTTAGTTTTCTGAACGATGAAACAGAACGAGGATTAGATATTCTAAGTATCCACATTATGGTATAAGAGGATAAATGAAAGTGGTGAAACAACCATAACACAAACACTAAAGCTACGGGCACTAGAAGGGTCAAAATATGCATGATGTCAGGATTTGTGGAACCAAGAAAAGGATATAATTTACCCAAAAAAAAAATCATACCCAACCTTAGAAGCACTAGTAATAAGGTAGTAACAACAGCGTTAGAAAGTTTCAAGAATCATGCTGAGCGATTGACATTTAAATTCCACTAGAGATAATTCTTACGATTTGATAGCAATTCAAACGCAAATGTCCGAACAAAAATCCATATTTTGTCAATGTTAATTCATCAAACACAACGGAGTTGCTGAAAAACGGCAAGCTCGAGAAGCAACCACAGGAAGAACATCATTGCAAGATAGGCCATCATTGTTATACCTCAATCTCAAGGACGGTCTCGACGGGTCAGCATATAGCTGGATGGCAGAGAGGTATGGCACATAGTACTGAACAACACGGTCGCTGCCATTTAACACTAGCGGCACTCCAGCACCATAAGCACTCCACTCCTTGAACGACTCCCAAAGATCTCCTAGGCAATAATATGGCTTCAATTCCTCGCAGTCCTTACACCCCTCAAGCTCGTCTGCCACAGTCCAAGATTACAACTAGTCAAACAAATAGATCATACTCAACCCTAGAAGCAAGAAAGACGCCTCCTTTCCAAAATCAACATCCTCACCTTAGGGAAGTACTGAGCGGGGACGACGGGGGTGGTGGACTCAAGAAACCGGTCGAGGTTCCCAGCAGGCGGCAGCGGCCGGGGCGGAGGAGAAGAGGAAGAGGAAGAGACCGAGGGCTTCGAAGAGGAATCGTCCGATTCGGCCCGGTTCTCTGCCACCTCGATCGGCGGCGGCGAGGCCACCGGGGACGGCCGCGCCTTCGGCTTCGCCGCCCTGGGTGGTGGCGATTGCCGCTGCCTCTGCTGCTGCTGCTGTTGCTGCAGAAGCTTCTGCTGCTCGAGCTGCCGCCGAACGGCAGGCGGGTTGTAGAAGCGATCGACGCTGAGGGCGCGGGCGGACGACGAAGACGACGAGGAAGAGCCCCCGGAGCCCGCCATCGGAGGTCGAATTCGAGAATTCGACGAATTGAAGGCCTATAAGAGGGATCGGAAACCCTTGATTTGGGGCGAAGGTCACTCTTGTCGAAGCTAGCGATATCGGTAATGGCGATCGGGGAATTAGGGTTTTGGATCTGGGGAAAGAGAAGGGGTGGTGAGAGGACGCCTGTGGTTCTCCGCCTCCTGTTCCTTATTTTACCCCTGCCTTTTGGTCCTCTCTTTTATTCTTTCCGAACAGAAATTTCGCGGTCTCGTCACCATCCGGGTCGATTAACCTCAGCACCCCGCGGCAGCCGGATGCCAGCACCCCGCGGACAGGTCAGACGCGCAGCCAGACGATTTCAACGCCGAAACGATCGCTTAAAATTCTCTGCGAGAGATTAGATCTCCCATCTCAACCGTCCATCCATATCGTCGTTGTCAACATTACGTTATTGACGGAGGATCATAGTACTGCATACTTATATATATGCGGACCCTGCTAGTTGGATTAAATGCTGGATATTTCTTTTTAAATATTATTTCGACTCGTTCCGTAACTTTCGTCCACGTGTTTAATTCCACACTGGATCTCTATTATAGACCCCAGCTCTATTGAAAGAACGATAGTGCCCTCAGGTTTTTGGGTTCTAGAAGGATCTCGGACGAAATGCCTCGAATATACCGAAATTTCCGATCTGGAGTCAAGCGGACGGTTAATAGGGCGCGGTTTCTGTTTCGCATTTCATCCAGAAGAGTGTAGAAACTAGTAGAGTGAACTTAACGTGAGCTCCAAACTAAGAGGACCGCCAAATGAAAGCATCCGATGACTTGAACCTCGGCGGATGGACCATCGTTGGACCAACGTCCTTGGCCGTCCAAATCATGAGCACGGTGATGTGAAATTTGGAAGCACTTTGATATTGCCCGACAATTTGGATTAATTCGCAAAGAAACTCTTTCGATCTTTACTGGAGATGGCTGCTGCCATTGGCGAACTTGTAGATAAAGAAGAAATTAAGGTATAGTTTGCCGTACAATGATAGATTCGTACGCTGACCGATACGTTTAATTAATTCACGAAAATAGCCTCCTGATTGGGGAAAAGCTTCTTCTTTTCGTGAGTGGCATTCCTGTAGATATATACAACTTCAGGGTCGTACGCTGTCATCGGTTGATAGACTATTATACTACGCGGCAATTGACAGTAATTTACTAAACCGCCATTATGTAACAGATGACGCTCTTTGAGGAGAGTAGCAATTTTGTAAATGTCTGGAAATGTAATGTCATATTTTTTTTTATTGGCAGATAGATAGATAAGGGATAGTGTGCGGTCGTGTACGAACGTTGTGGCTACCACACTCTTTATGGCCACCGTAGAGGAGTTTGACTTCAAATTTGCAGTCCAGACCTTGTATTTAGTATGTCTCGGTAGACCGCACTAGCTGGCCGGTGGAATGGATATGGTAGGGCCAATTATAGTCTAACACATGAGCACTTATCCTCCATGATGGGCCTATGACCAATTACGCTGTGCCCAATAGCTGATCACGGCTAGGAAATTGGACGTCCCTTTAGCAAAGAACTAGACCCATATAGCAAGATTGACTGTACCTGGGAAAAATGAACAACATTGTAATTTCATATTGAATGACTTGCAACTACCACTTGCTACCTCCTTTATGGCTTCCGTTCGTAGAATTGATTTAATCTTCAAAGAACAAACGCAAAAGAAAATAGGAGCTTTTACCAAATACAAATACAATGGTTATGAGAGGCTTAGGCTAAGTAGTTACCCTTTTCATCTTTTTGGTGAGTGTTACATTAATAAATTTTAGATATTGATGGATTTTTTTATTGAGAAAATGATGGGACCCAGAGAGTTTGGTGCTTGAAAATTGTATTTAAATAACGAAATGAGATATAATAGAAAATAAGCTAATAATCAAGAAAAAAAAATGAAAGGAAATTTTTGAAAATATGAATATGTGAGAGAAGCTTTACATCACAATTGGCCAAGCATTAAACTCTAATGATTTCTTTGATAAGTAAATTAGGAGCCTTAGTAGAAAATTATTGAGTCCCAAACAAAGGGTTCCTAATAGTGAGTGCAAATACAACATCCCAATCTACAAACACTAATATCTTGCTGGTAGATGTGGATTGTCCGAAATCAAAGCTATCGATGATGAACCAAAGATCCAAAAGTAGAGGGTGAGCATTAGTATAGATTGTTGGGCATTGTGATTATAATCATAGAGTTGCTTTTAAACTTAATCAACGTAAGATCAAAATAGCAAGAACTAATCCCTTAAGACTCGTTTGGTTGACGGGAAGTGGAGGGGGGGAAGAGGCACTTCCTGAAAAGTGGAGAGAAGATTTTTTATTTGATTGAAATTTTAAGAAAAAAGAGAATAAAAAAAGTACTTTTCATGAGAAGTCACTTCCCATATTTTATGAGAAGTAGAAATCCATGGAGGAGCTGAATTTTGGCATTTCCCGTGACATGAAAAGTAGTAATATTTTTTTTCCTAAAATATTCTTTTAAGATCCATGGCTAAAATTTAGTAAAATATCAATAGATTGTTAGGATGAAATACTGAATAGTAATATAATATAATATTAATATTATCTTAATATTTATATAATATAATATTAATATTTATTATATTTTAA
>KE504647.1:1790857-1804957 GCA_000441515.1 Elaeis oleifera
GTTCTGATCGTGGTTTATTTATTCTTGTCATTGCAACCTACGGGTGGAGTGTTATACAGATGCTGATTGGGCTGGATCACTTGATGACAGTCGCTCTACCTCAGATTACTGTATTTTGTTGGAGGTAATCTAGTCACTTGGCGAAGCAAGAACGGAATGTAGTTGCTCGATCTACTGTTGAAGCAGAGTATCGAGCTATGGCACATGGCGTGTGCGAAATTTTATGGTTGCGGATCTTGTTATTGGATCTAGGTCTTTATCAGTCATCGCCCTTATGCTATATTGTGACAACAATGCAGTAATTAATATTGCTAATAATCCAGTACAGCATGATCGGACGAAGCACATCGAGATCGATTGATATTTATCAAGAAAAGCTTGATGCCAGAATCATTTGTATGCCTTATGTGTAATCTGCTAGTCAACTAGCAGACATTTTGACCAAAGGTCTTAGTGTGCTTTCTTTTTCATTTATTCGTGACAAGATGGGTCATTATGATATCTATAACCCATCTTGAGGGGGAGTGTTGAAATGAGCTGTAGATCCCTCTGATTAGGAATGTAATCGTCTAATTAGAGGGAAATATGTTTGTCTAATTCCTAAATTGAATCCCTCTGATTAGGAATGCAATCGTTTAATTAGAGAAAATATATTTGTATAATTCCTAAATTGAATCCCTCTGATTAGGAATGCAATCGTCTAATTAGAGGGAAATATATTTGTATAATTCCTTCTTCCTCTGAAATCCTCATCTTCACCTTCTCTTCTATTTTTTCTGTTTTTCAACATGTTATACCAGAATGAGTATGCAAGAGATTTTCTTACTCGATCTTTTGATATTTTAATCATTTTTAAAGACATCCAAGATTAAACATCACCTAATGAAAAGAAAATCTAGATTAAATTAAACCCAAACTAAGTGATGTTATACGAAGTAAATTTGAATTAATCTTTACTGCTTCAACAAGGTCATGCATTTGAACCTGAGGAAGGTGATGCCATTCAACCTAGCTGTGAGAAAATGTTATACCAGAATGAGTATGCAAGAGATTTTCTTACTCGATCTTTTGATATTTTAATCATTTTTAAAGACATCCAAGATTAAACATCCCCTGATGAAAAGAAAATCTAGATTAAAATTAACCCAAACTAAGTGATGTTATACGAAGTAAATTTGAATTAATCTTTACTGCTTCAACAAGGTCATGCATTTGAATTACGTTGAGATGAGATTAGGACTTCAGAAGAGAGGGAAATCCATCAAATCTTGATGCAAGCGGATCTGAACCAAGTTTTAGGAAAATCTGCCAGAAACTCTACTTGTGTCAAGAGTTGGCAGCACATTCATGCGATGTCCCATGCAAGACAAAACCATGTATAACAATTTAGACGGGAATTTTGTGTTTGATATTATAGGATTCAGATCCAATCTTTAAGGTTCGCATTCCTATAAAATGTACATTAATAAGAGAGAAGTGACAAGAATATTAACGAATTGCTAGATGACAACGCAGACCGTCCCATATGACCATCTGCTATTGAATTGTAGCCCATCCTTTAAGGAAGTTTTGCAATATTTAGTAGCGCTTGGGAATGAAAGACCGCCCAAGCCATTGAATATCTTTACGAAGACCTGTGATTAATCTATTTTCAGCTTGAATTTACATACTTTATGCTGTTTTTTTTTTTTCCAGAAATAAAGTAGAAATAAGTCTTATTCTTATTAACTCTTGGAATAAGGGAGGAATAGTTATTCTGGTGATATCTGCTTGATCCTTAAACTAACCATTCCAAAGGTGATTAAGAATAACTCTATTCCTAAAGTAAAGCCCTCTTTTCTATTTTTACTAGCAAAAGTATCCTCACCCGAATGTTATGCTAGCCATTAGTGAAAAAACGGCTAGGCAAAACAAAAAAATAATGTGTAAATTGATAACTGATCCCTCCGTTCCCTGGACTATAACTTTTAATCCCTATTGACTGGGACTGCAACACCACCCAAGTAACAATGTTCGTTAATGCTTGGTCCCTAACAGTTGTACACAATTATGCCCCCTATGCATGCAATTATAAATAATTGTATGCACATAAACGTACGTAAGCGTATGCATGGACAATATTTCTACGTGCATTACGTGCAATATAAGTGCTTGCAAGTCTCTTAGAAGTGTGTGTAGGACTAAAATTAAATATTAATGGTCGACGGACCATGTGTTAGAGTGTTAAGTTCCCCAAAAATAATTTATGGAAAACTATTTCAAGAGGAATAAATGTCCCTCTTCCACATTTTTCACACAAAGAGGTGGTTTAGGCTTATCCATAATCTAATGGTTCTAGAATCATAAAGGATATATGGCTAACAATATGATGATCTTCCAAATATTTGAACCATAAAAAGATGTGGAAATATATTTTAATCAAACATATGCTTACTTTTGAAATAAATATTGCGAAGATGGGGCGGAGAGTGTGGCGGGTGGGCAAAATAATTTATTTGTAAATAAAGTTGTATATTTTTCATTCCTATTTTTCATATGCACAAAAATACTCTCACCCCTAAAGTCATTCTCTTTTAGAATAAAAGGGAACAAATGCTTCCTTTCCACTTTTCTTATTCCTTAAGATTGGTGTATCTATTCTTAGATTTGGTGGATGGGAGATTTAGTAACAACCTCAAAAAAATTGCTAAATTTGGTGTCAAGTAAATTTAAGATCCTACATCCTTTTCTCTATGTTGTCAAGAATGTTTTAATTATTTCAATAATTTGTTAACAAAAAAAATTAAGTAATTGTAGCTTTCATTGGAGCAAAAAGGAAGGAGTATAAATGTTGTGTCTCACTTAAAAGGCAAATATCACAACTCACCTTCAATAAATCTAACTGCAAACTCGGTGGCTCATAAACTAAAGTTGGAATTACATAAAAACCAAAGTAACACTTTTGCAAGCATCTAACTTGCCATTTGGCATCATTTATCCGTGATAGGTAAAATATCGTAATGGGAGCTCATGGGAGAAACAATAGAATAGATACATCAAAAGGAGATGTACTATAGATTCAACAGTAGTTCAAAAGATTGACTTATTCGAGAAAGAGATGATCGAGTTTTTGCAATTGGTAGACAACATGCTTATGCAACAATAATCTAGATCTTCTATAACCTTTATGTGAAACCTTAGAACCAATAATGGGCGGACAATGAAAGGCTATCATGAAGCCAACAAACACCATTTAAATTAGTTAAACTCCTAAAAAAAAGCTCTCTTTTAGATACTAGTTGTTTAACCAAGGCTGTCACGAAGCCAACAAATTCTCCAGCCAAAATTAGTTAAAACCTATCCTAGGAAGATCAAAACAAACGCATAAACCCACCTAACAAGAGGGACATGCGGAAAACAGAGAGAGAGAGAGAGAGAGAGAGCGCCAAATTAACCCAACGGTCAAAAAGAGTCTAGCAACTAAAAATAGCCCTAATACTCATTCCAAAATTAAAAAATAAAAAACCTCTAATGCCCTTTGTTCTTGAATTCCAGCTGGGTCCTCGACATTTTCTTTTGTTACAATTAGCTCCTCCATCAACCCACAAACGGCCTCCGTCCCGAGCCGAGAGACTCGGAGGGAGGCTCCATTGGCGACCTTTTCGTTTGGGCATCATAGAAGAGGGAGGACGAAGGCTCTCCCTTCCCTTTTCTTCTCCACCTTCCACCCTCCATGGCGGAGGAGTGACCCCGAGCAAGCCACCTCTCCACCCCCGTGCCTCCAAACAAGCCCTTTCCTCCTTTCCCCGGTTTTTCTGGTTTTTTCGGGTGATCTTTGGGGACCGTATTGGTGGGGAATTCGTGAGTTTGGGGTGATTCGGGTGTGGTGGCTCTGTTCTGTGATCGGGGTTCGTTTTAGTGTTCCTTTCTCTCCAAAATCGTATCTTTCCACTTGTCTTTATCTTCTTTTGTGTTTTCTTGGCGTGTTTCTTGGGGCTAGAATGATTGGGGAATGGTGAATTTGGTGTGATTTGGTAAGGTGCCTATTCTTTGATTAGGGTTTGTTTCTTTGGTGGTTTTTTTGCGGAGGGGATGGCGCCGGAGGGGATTATTTCAATATCGGTGGCTTCAGTGGTGGAGGACGTGCTGAAGCAGCATGGGTCGAGGCTGAGTGACATCGATTTGGCTTCCAGGAAGGCAGAGGAGGCAGGTGGGTTTATTTCCATATATTTTTTGATTTTAAACAAAAGGTAGTTCTTGATGATCTTGTCAGTATCTTCTGCAATGCTCTGTTTGTTGTATTTTTTTTTTTGGGGGGTGGGGGGTAACGATTTGTATTTGCTGATTGGTTGAGTTGAGATGACAATGTGTGCTGATTTATGGCTTTTCTTTGACCAAGATTTTGAATTTTCCTCTGTGAAAAAGATCAGTTATGACGAAATAATTTTTCAATCTCTTTTGGATATTAATAAATAATCTGTAGACTTTATGTTCTCTAATTTAAGCCTAGAAGTAATTCTGTTGGATTTTTAACAAGTTCTTTTAACCAATTCCAAGGAAGCATTAATGAAGAATAAAGGCATAAACTTCTTTGGTTTTAACTTATAATGGCAGCGATAAGAAGGTATGAGGCAGCCGGTTGGCTGAGGAAGATGGTTGGGGTCATTGGTGGTGCTAAAGATTTGCCGGAAGAGCCTTCCGAGGAGGAATTCAGGATCGGTTTGAGAAATGGGATCATTCTTTGCAATGCGCTCAACAAGGTTCAGCCTGGTGCAGTGCCAAAGGTTGGTTCAATAGATTACTGCTATACTTCTTTTACCCTTTATTTGATTTTTCTCATGATATGATTTGTATCTCTTAATGATTGTTATACTATACTTCTTTTTACCCTTTTATTTGATTTTTCTCATTGTTTCCTGATGATATGATTTGTACCTCTTAATGATTGTTATACTTCTTTTTTACCCTGATATTCGATTTGTTGCTTCTTAATGATATGATTGGTATCTCACAATGATTATTGTGTTCAGGTGGTAGAAGCACCTGCAGATTTTTCTGTTCTCCCAGATGGAGCGGCTTTGTCCGCTTATCAGTACTTTGAAAATTTGAGGAACTTCCTTTGCGCACTCGAAGAGATGGGTCTCCCAACATTTGAGGCATCAGATCTAGAAAGGTTGGTTTTATAATTTTTAAGCTAATATGTAGCATTTGTTGTCCTTCTATTTAAGTTATCAACTTCAAAACAGCGATATGCTTCTGTTATTCCAATACAAAATCTTGATAACTGACCTTTATTTTCTCATCTCAGTCAATGGCATTGCATTCTTTGATAATGCTTAGCAGTTCCCATTTATTTTAAACCGCATGACAATAGGAATTTTTTCTTGCATACAGATATCTACCTGACTTTTCTCTTCAAATGGAAAAAAAATCTGCCTACTTTATTCTATTTTATTTTGTTCGCCTCCAAACTTGATCTTGTTTCCTTTATCTCATGGATGGAATTACAGGGAGGTAAGGGCTCAAGAGTTGTCAACAGTGTCCTGGCTCTTAAGTCCTACCACGAATACAAACAAACAGGCAGAAATTTTTCCTGGAAATATGGTGGAATATTGAAACCTGCCGGCACAGGGAAATATTTCATTAGGAAAAACTCAGAACCTTTCATGAATTCTTTGTCTAGGACCCTATCAGGTGAAAAATTCCAGGATGGCTTGTCACTGGAGCAGAACTTATGTGTCGACTTTTCAATAGAATCCTCTGAAATGGTTGGTAAACTGAATCTTTCTGGATTTAATGCCCTAATTTTTCATACCCGGCTCAGCTAAGCAATATCTTTTGGCTCACAGACAACTTCACATTCACTGAATATGCTTGTCCGTACAATTTTATCAGATAAGAAACCTGAAGAAGTTCCAGTGGTAAGGATATGCTTGTCATTTTATTTGGTCAAACTTATCACTGAATACAAAGGAACAAGATACCCTTGCCCTTTTTGTTTTGGTGAAATACCCTTTTCTTTTTTGTAGCTTGTGGAATCAATGTTAAGTAAAGTCATGAAAGAATTTGGACGTCGTATTGCAAGCCAAAATGAGATGGTAGGCTCTTAATTGCTTTTTTTGTGTTATTCATTTGTTATTCAATTTGAGAACATGTTTTATATTTTATGACAATTTGAGCTCCACTGATAACCACATTTACATATACTGATACTGCTAAGTTGACAGGTGAAAACAACTGTGAGGGATCTGGCAGATGGTAATATATCCAATGGTTGTTTCTCCAAACCAGATGTTTTGACAGAGGACTCATCTGTTTTTGATAAAACAAAGGTAACCTTTTTGGATCTTTACTTCAAGAAATACATCAGATTGATGCTTAATTATGAAAAATATAATCGGGTCTGATGCAATAATCCTAGGCTTTGACCACTGACAAGATTAATGACAACATTGATGACAACAATTCCTTCTCTGAACCGAATGTTTTAACAGAGGTCTCTTCTACTTCTGATGAAACAAAGGTATGTTCTGATTCTTTGCTCCGCAAAGCTTTTTGAATATGAGGAGTAATTCAATTTCCAGCTTGTCTTGAATATTTTCGATAGTTTAGAGTGTTTTCTGGAATATTTTTCATCATATATTAGATATCAATGTGGCTATTGACAGCTATATATCTAGATGAATTTGAATGTAGTTTAAATATTTAGTAATTTTATTGTGTATTAGATGGAGAAGGTAGGGAACATTCATGTGAGCTCGAAAGATGAAGATGCTCTAAATGAGAGGCTCCTAAAGCAACACAAGATTGTTTATCGACAACAAAGGGAGATTCAGGTATAATCTGCTGCAATATTGTTCTCTTGAAGACAGCTTTGATGATTAGATCTGTTTAATTGTATTGATATTTGACAATGCTCTCTACAGGAACTGAAACATATTCTTCACAGGACTAAAGATGGTATGGAGTTCATGAAATCACAGTACTCTGAAGAGTTTAGCAATCTTGGTAATATTGGGCACTATGTCTTTATTGGTCACTGGATATCATTAAACCTACTCTCATGTCTATTTTCTTTTCATAATAGGCAAGCATATGCAGATCCTTGCTCATGCTGCTTCAGGTTATCATAAAGTTCTCGAGGAAAATAGAAAGTTATACAATCAACTACAAGATCTTAAAGGTGACATTGCCAGCATTTCTTTATAAAACATTTGATTGCTATACTAATTACTTTATTCTTTGTTAGGAAATATTAGGGTCTACTGCCGTGTGAGACCTTTCCTCCCTGGACAGTTTAGCAGCATGAGCACTGTCAGTCATATTGATGATGGAAATATTACAGTCATGACCCCTGCAAAGTACTGCAAAGAAGGGCATAAATCTTTCACCTTCAATAAAGTCTTTGGCCCGACTGCGACTCAAGGTTTTTGAAGACTCATGTTTGCTTCTAGTTAGATTCTGTCTATATTTTTCAACCACTGAGCACTCTTCTTTAATCAATGCAGAAGAGGTCTTTTCAGATACCCAACCACTTATTCGTTCAGTTCTTGATGGTTACAATGTCTGTATTTTTGCATATGGCCAAACTGGATCGGGAAAACTTATACAATGGTGAGGACTGATAAAACTCATACGCTGAGCATTAGAAGTTTGATCAGATGAAACTTTGATCATAAAATGGATGTTGATTGATTTAATTAAATTCTGTTATGCAGAGTGGACCTAAAGAACTTACTGAGGAAGGTCTTGGCGTAAATTATAGGGCATTAAATGACCTGTTTCATATCTCAGAACAGAGAAAGGACACATTTTGTTACGAAATTGCTGTTCAGATGATTGAGATATATAACGAGCAAGTGAGAGATCTCCTTGCGAATGATGGTGGTAACAGAAGATATCCTTTTGAACTACCTTGTTCTATTTAATACGTAAATACATTTATGCATATTGTTATTTCTTAAAATAGTGTTGTATGATATCATTTTCATAATTGTAAGTGCTTTAGTAAATCTGAGCTTCCTTTACCAGTGCTATTCAATTACATCCTTTCTCCACAATTTTCATACATGCTGTATTTCCTTCACATTTGAATACATTAGAAATTCGTAACAGCTCACAAAAAGGACTTAATGTACCCGATGCAAACTTGGTCCATGTTGCATCAACTTCAGATGTCATCGAATTGATGAACCTTGGTCAAAAGAATCGGGCAGTGTGTTCAACAGCCATGAATGACCGCAGCAGTCGCTCTCATAGGTTTGGATTTGGATTAAAATTCTTGTTCAAATAGTAGTTAGATGTTATCGCTCTTTCATATTCACTACTGATGGATTTATTTGCAGTTGCCTGACCATTCATGTTCAAGGAAGGGACTTGACATCTGGGAATGTTCTTCGAGGATGCATGCATCTAGTTGATTTGGCAGGGAGTGAAAGAGTAGACAAGTCTGAGGTCAAAGGAGACAGGCTGAAGGAGGCACAACATATAAACAAATCTCTTTCAGCATTAGGAGACGTAATAGCCGCCCTTGCACAAAAGAATACGCATGTACCTTATAGGAATAGCAAACTCACACAACTACTCCAAGACTCTCTTGGTGAGACATGATATTTTAGACTTTATAGGATAACATTATCATATTATTATCATGATAGCACTAAATGTTCCGCTTTTACTATTCAGGCGGACAAGCCAAAACGCTGATGTTTGTCCACATAAGCCCTGAGATGGATGCCATTGGTGAGACAATAAGCACTCTCAAATTTGCTGAGCGGGTTGCCACTGTTGAGCTAGGTGCTGCCAAGAAGAACAAAGATAATGGAGAAGTCAAAGAGCTCAAAGAGCAGGTTTTCCATTCATTGCATTTCTTGAGCTGCATTGGTTGATACACCTTGCACATTATTTTATTTACAGTACTTTGTAGCTTTTTGAATGATATTTTCTCCCCCTTTATTTCAGATTGCTAGTCTTAGGGCGGCATTAGCTAGGAGAGAGGGAGAAACTGAACATATAAGAAGTACAATGTCTAGTCCTGATATATACAAGATGAACTCTGGTGCAATCTCCCCATCATATCCTAGCTTCAGGCAGCCAATGGAGGATGTTGGAAACATAGAGGTACTTATACTCTTATTAACCCTTTATCTGTTATCTAGAATTGGTTATTTCTGCATAATCATTAGATGATAAATTATCTATGACTGCATTCTGTGTTAATTGCAATGAATGGTAGACTACCTGTGATGGCCTGGTCCATTGGACCAGTCCATCACCTAATTGCACCCCCTTAAAAAAAGAACCCACTAGAAAAAAGAAGGCAAAAAAAAAAGACTGGAAGAAGACTCTCGATGGGAGTCTTCTTCTCCGATTGATTCTGGAAAGAGCCAAAGTCCTAGGGCAACTAGGACCCCAAGGCTCTCTATAAATAGCCCCATCCGTTTCCCTTCTATCGTCTTCCATCGGAGATCATCGCATTCTTTCTTTCTCTTTCTCCTGATTTTCACCGGATTTCTTTCTTCATGCTCACCAGAAATCAAGGTCGAAGATGCTGTCGGAGCCCAAGGTTAGCTTAAGCCCTGATCCCACCTCCTCTTTCTATTCTCCTTATTCCCATGACCCAGTGCACCATCTCTAGCCATCAATTTCGTTGAAAAACCCACCAAAAGGAAGAATCTCTGTTCATCCCCTATTTTTGGCCTTCTTTCTTCTTCTTTCGGCCACCAACACCGTCATTCCTTGACGCTGGACTGGTGGTTGAGTCGTCCACCCTCCCTATGAGCCTTTACGGTGAGACCATCGCCATCGGTGAACGGTCAATGGCTAAAACTAAGAGAATAGGCTCGGATCCCCTATATTTTGAGTCTCTTTTTCATGATTTCTGTTGGCCAATCCTCGCCGCTGGCTATCCATCATGGCCCACTATCGGCCAGCATTGCTGCCTGTCGTTGGATCTTCGATTGCACTGCCGAATCATGACCACGACATCCGTTTCCTCCCTTATTCAACCAAAGAAGAAAGAAAGAAAAAAGAAAGGAAGGATAGTATCTCTCTCTTGATTCTCTCTATTTGATCCATGGACACCAGTAGAGGGTCCACATGCTCCTCTACTATGAACTTAAGATGACCTTTTGAAAAGAGGCCCAAAATTGCTTTGATATCTATGCAGTATATCAACTCCACCCCGATCCTTGCTGGATATATCTAGAATCCAATCACCACTGATCTTTGTTGAATTACGTGAGCCGTCATTGGTTATGATCAGTTCAGTTCATCTAATTCAGATTTATCCAGTTATTCGAGCACCGTTGCCTAGTCGACCCGTTCTTCCTCTATTTTGGATTGGTCAACTTTAACCTGATCTCAGTTCTCTTGAGTTTTGACATTATTGATGATGGACTCCAATTATTGTGAATAGGTTTGAGTGATTCGCATAATTAAACTTGGAAGGTTCAAAGCAAAAGAGGCAAGCAATCCCGATAATTCTTATCAGTTTTTGAATTATGAATTATTTTAATATAAAAAATTATTCTATGTTTTATACAATAAGGATCGAGAATATGTATTATGAAATCATGATTTATTATAAAATAGTGATTCCATGAATATTTAAATATGAATGACTTGTTTATGAGATGAACTCCATATTTATGAAATTTATATTTTGTTATGAAAAGAATGATTTATTGACTATTTACTGTAAAAATTATTTATGGACTATGAACTCTATAAAATTATTTAGTATCCTATTTATATATAATTTAAGAAACATGATCTAAGAATACTTGTTTTACAAATATGAAAAGAGACTCTCAAATAGCTATGTGTGGTCCTTAAAAGTGGAAAGATTGACATCCGGAGTTAGCATCTATACGATCCTACTAGCAGATAATAGTTGTTGGCATATGACCTTGCCAGCAGATAATAGTAAATTGGCATATGATCTTGCCAGCGGATAATAGTAGTTGGCATATGATCATGCCAATGGATAATAGTACTTGGCATACAGTCCTGCCAATAGATAATAGTAGTTTGTATTTTATCAATTACGATTCTATCACAGATATAATAGTGACCTTAGCATTTTGTCTGAGAGAATTATTAAGAATTATGATGTGGCAAAATGATAGATGATTTGTGACCTTATCGGTAAAGTTAACATGATTTATGAATTTATTGATACTATACATTAGAAACCATGGTTATATAATTTATACAATTTATGCATATCAAGAGCATGATTGATTTATGATATACTATTATTATGAAAGTTTTATCTTTAATAATAATCATTTCTCTAAATGATTTATTAATGCATGAAAAACTTATGCTTGATTCAGTAAGAAAGTGTAGGTTTTGCTTATTAAGCTGGTGTAGCTATACCTCTTTATTCTTCCTTTTCTCCTATAAATGAGTAAGTTTAAGAACAATAGATATTCTAGGTTTGGGGGTCTGTGCTAGCAAGTTTGAAAATTTTGTACCTGAACTTAGTTTATTAGATGATTATGAACTTATAGTTAATTATTTATGAATTTTGAGATGGATTTGGTATTTGATTTTGGGTTTAGATGCTCTAAACCAGTCTTGATTTAATCATTCAATGGATGATGATCGAATCTTTCATTTTTATTTGAGATTATGATTATTGGCTTCATGTTATCATGGGTGGTACCTTATGATAGCATGGCCGTGTTATGTCATGGATTTGAGGTATGACACTATCAATATTCCATCAAAATGGAATGCTTAATGTTAGTCTTTGTGCGCTTACTATTGCATTGATCTATTGCATTGATACCATCAGTAGAGGACATGCTACAAGATACATTTCAAGGAAAATCATGATATAGAATTGACTTGATGAGCTTTTAAATATACAATGCATCTGCAAATTTTTTTTTTAAAAAAAGAACACAAGCTAAGAATAAATCTTCTATATAGAAATGGATTTTGGTTATGGATATTTTTAGAGAAATTTTCCTTTGTGATCTCCATTCTGATAGTTGAAGATGTAACCATTCGCCCTGGCCTTTTTAGGATCTTGGGCTAAAATCTGTGGAGGTTACTACAATTTCTCCTGGAAAAGTGGATGTCTGCTTACTGTAATCATTTTTACAAAGGTTAAGAGCCTTGTAGAAACTTCCTTATTTTGACAATTGTATCAGATCCTATCAATTATAGATATATGTCTACACATGGATACTAACAGTTAAATGATAGTATCATCAGTCAGCTAAATAATTTGTGAAGAAGGTTGATAAAGTACTGCTGACAATTCCTGTGGTGCATATTATCTAGCTTATCGTTCACTTGCATATAGGTAATAGTAAGTAGGTAACTTTCTGATGAAGTTTTTGCATATGGGTTGATTGTAGAGTATGTAGTATTTTCAGTAATTCATATCAATGCTTTTGAATGTAGACAACTTCCTGGTTGCTGGTTATTTCCTTCTAAATATAGCCATTGCTTTTATTGATGTTCATGAAATTTAAATATGTAACCAGTTATTGAGCTTGATGGTGGAAATTTTGCTTCTTCTTTTCATGTTCTTCCTGCTGCTTCTCATATTCTTTCTGTTTGGCTTTTGTCTGTGTCTGAGTTAGGTCCAGAATAATTCTGCACTGATGCAAAAGAAGGCAAACTATGACATCCAAGAGTTATTGATGGAAGCTGATCCTTCTCCATGGCCAGAGAGCTGTGCCAGACTCCAGAAGACAGATGATAAGGAAACAAGTTCCGGAGAATGGGTTGACAAGATCATAATTAACAAGCATGAAGCTGTGACTAGAGATGAAGATTCTCTGAGAGCTTGGGAAGGAGATGGCACAAAACTCCCTGCTTATTTTATCAAAGATGTATTCCTGATGTAAGAGTTTATGGGGATCAGCCTAGAAATCGAGCTGAGTCTGTAGCAACTGATGATTCCGATGATCTGGATTTGGCAACCAGTGATTCTTCAGAACCAGATATGTCATGGCAGTTCAATCTTCCAAAACCTAGTGCTGCGGTCAATGTGGTAGAATCAAGGATTAAGAAGCCTCAAACAAAGCTAATAAAGAGCCCGGATGTCAGGTAAACTATTTGTGATAAAGTTACCGTACTAATAAATCCAAAATGACTAGCTATAAGATAGAATCTGATTTCTAATCTGAAATTGAGCATGTTTCTAACATATTGCTGTTATCGGCTTAACTGAGTCATTCCAAACAAGTGAGATATAATTCAATCTAATTCCATTGATTTTGGCTTATACTTCATGATATAGTACTAGAAGAACCTCTTCTAAAGATATAAAGCTTCCTAAAAATTGCTTATTCTTTTTTTGAATGGATAAAAATTGCTTATTTCATGTAACAGATATTTGTGTTTCTGGTTTAATCTGTTGATCTACATCTAATAATGCAATAATGCGGCTCAATATAATATATAGTAATTAACCCTAGATTATTATCAATGACTGCACTAGGTGATCCTACCAGCTTTCATAAATACTTAATTAGGACTTCCATCCATTTTGGTTTAGATCTTCATTCCATCTTTGATGCATTTACATAAATTTGAGCCACTTAATGGAATCTTCTCAGATCTTCATTGCACTATGTGTGCCATCTTAGTTAGTTCTTTGATGCTAGATCCTCCACCATTGTTAATTTGCTATTATATTTTCTTTGCATGCTTAAATTATTGTTCTTAGCCTTTTTACTACATCATCCTCAATCTGGAGTCCCAAACCGGTGCCTTTTAAGAAATTACATCAATCAATGTATCCAAGGTTCATCGAACCGATACCGAGACTCGTATCGGTGGTGACCAAAATGGTATGGTATGGTTCCATACCATACCACTTTGGAGCAAACATTTTCTTCTTTTTTTCAAAAAAAAAGAATTAAAGTCGGCAGATGGTTCGCCAACTTTACTACAGCAAGTCAACAAACCATTTGCTGACTTCAATTAAAAACTGAAAAAAAAGGTCCCATGTTTAAAATGAACATGGAGGACTTCCGAATCCTCCCTCTTTCTGAGCTGCCCCTCTCCCTTTTTCTCATCCTCTCCTTTCTCTCCCCTCCCCTTCTCTCTCCCTCCCTTCCTTCATATCCCTCTCCCTCCTCTCTCTCTCTCCCC
>KE504647.1:1813224-1832864 GCA_000441515.1 Elaeis oleifera
AGAGGAGGGCTTAGATTTTTTTTTCTAAGTGACGGAGAGAGGGGAGGGATTTAGTTTGGAGGATTTAGGCTTTTTTTAAATAGTTAAAGTCCTAAGTCGCTCTATGGTATGAGTCGCCCAACCATAAAGCAAGTCTCCGGTTACTGACCCACATCCATGTGACGTGAAATATGGTGAGTCAGCACACAAAGTCATCTTATCATAAGGCAACTTTATTTCGTACAGTATTTTAATAAATATTAAAAAAATATTATTTTTATAATTTTTTAAATAAATATTAATTCGATAAAAAATCTCCAAAAATTATAAGATAATTTTCAAACAGTATTTTGATAAATATTTTAAAAAAATATTATTTTATAATTTTTAAATAATATTAATTGATAAAGGGCCCAAAGCTATATTCCAACGGTTAACGGTACTTGGAAAGTGCACTTCGTTATTCAGGTGTATCAATGGAAGATTTCATTGTCCCAACGACAGTATCTGAGGCATAGTGACGGTTTTGCCCTTTGCATTTGCCACGAACTACCGCCCACGCGTTTAGCTCTCCAACATGGTGAATTGGTGACATGTGGGCCCCACAAGGTAGACATGTGAGACCTACACAGATTTAACCTGAAACACAACCTTAAACATGTGCTAGGTAAAAGGTGGCACATGAACATTATTGTAGCTAGCTTTCTAATGGTTACACCCACCATAGGTCTAACATTCCTCGTATATTCCCTATAGAAGGAGCTATGTTAAGAATGGTACGAGCTATGTTAAGAATGTTAGCAGTCAGTGGTACCAACACTTCCTGTTGTTCCGAGACATAACAAAGCCACAAGCGGAAATATCATAGCTCCAGGAAAAATGCTAATCGAAACCTGAACTCTTGAGCAGAATTCGCGCAGATGTTAAACATAGCATTCCAAAAATGCTAATAAAGCATCACTAGAAACATCAGCAAGGTGTACCATCTATCAATGGGAAGGACAACTACCCAACATTTAAGTCTGGTAATATCATGATTCGATCTGAGTCATTTAGTCCTATCAAAATTTTATATCAACTTGACCTAAATCTAGGCCATTGATATTTCTCTAGAGTCTTGTGCATGAAATGCAAGCAGAATGGATTGCAACAATGCCTCAGCATTCCACATTTTAATGCACTCCAGATTTTGAGAGACATACTTCTCTTGGCTATACCTCAAATTAAGAATTAAACTATAGATGATACAATGAGAGAAGATATGGTAAAATTGAGATAGATCACCACAAAACGTTAGCCCTGCAGTCCCATGGCGTCGCAGGCTGGAGTTTTAAGTTCAATTTTGAAAGGAAAAGGAGCCATCTAACCAACTCGTGCTTTACCAAGAACTATAACCGCAACAATAGACCCGCACGTACTCGTTGACTATTGTAACGGTACCAATGCGAGTCTGCACCTAACTACAGATAACATTAACTAGGTATTAGGTAAGAGAGTAGGAGGAAATACTTACCTAACAAAATTCAAGTACATATATCCACTTAATAGAACACTTTGTAAGCTAAGAATTACCATAACCACTCCAATAAAATACTATATCCACTGATTCAAACTTTTTTACAAACTCGCATACTATTATATCAGAAATCGATGTCGTTCAATCCATGCACCTTAAAAGCTGGACATCATGGGTTATACCTTCACCAACGGATAATTAGCCTCAGCCAACTTTTAGCTAGCAGCCTGACAGCCTCTCAAAAACCTGAAAACGAAGCTCAGGTTTCAGATGTCTCCCATCGTAACAAGAATTCTCACAACCATCTCAAACATTACACCACAGATATCCAGCCAGAATATATGGTTGTGTGTGTAAAATATAACTAAACGCACACTAGAATCATATGCCTGATAGGTAACATTAACACATGCAGCAAAAGGTCTGGCGCAAGAGTCAGCACAATGAGCAGCTGTGTCTGTTAAATCTTTTGAGCAAATGCATGGTCCATTAAATCAAGATGACAAGTCTAAAACATTATTTTATGGAGAAACTGAGACAATGCTTGACCAAGACCTATTGCATGGTTTTTCCAAATATGCATAGCTATGCCCACTAAAGGGAGAATTAAGAACCCCTCCAAATATCGATACTAATAATAGATAAGTATAATAAATTCCATGCTCTCCTCTCTGCAGTAATAAGGCAGGTTAAATATACAACCTCCCAATAAACCTCTTGTGCAAGCGGCCAGTGTGTCATGATAACAACAATGCAGCTGTCTGGGGACCATCTTTGGGCTTTATCTTTATCATCGTGGACTGCTGCTGCTGCTGCTGCTATTGTCACCAAGAATAAAGGGTTCTTTCATAAGGAATCATCTAATATCGTCGACAACAGAAGCTCCCGCACAAACTGACTCCTCCGAGCTCTCTCCACTTGATCTTTCTCAGATAGAGATGGCTCAACACTGGCAGAGGGCAAACAAAGATTAGGCAAATATAGCGAAACTTTCTTCTACAAGTAAATTGGGTAACAAGGAGAGTGGAAAGAGAAAGCCTTTTTTGCCAGGGTCCAAGCACAGTAATAATTCAACAGTGGATAATCCAAGTTTGAATATTTCCTAAACTCTCATCCGACGCTATAATGCAAGCAACAGTTCCCATTTTCCAAGTGCTTAACAGATTGAAGGTAAAATGCTAAATGCACATTAAAAAATGTCTTGACACCTTCCAAAATCTTAAGCGCTGGGTGATGGGTCTCTTGCTGGTTTTGGCAACGGGAACAAGGTTCTTTCTCCACTCTTGATACCGTGCGTGTGTGGTAGATCAGATAAATAGGCAATTTTGGCTACAAATTAAGAGGCAGCGCTCCCCCAATACTCCTAAGCTACTCAACCTTGATAAAGGTTGTATAAGATCCCAGGTCTTATTAGTTTGATCTTTCATAGGATTTTGTTACATCTGCACATTCTGACCGAGCAAGGTCTTTGTCAAAGAAGATGCACGATAAAACTTATGCCTAAAACTATGATGATTGGATCAAAATACAAAAATTCGTAATGCAACAGGACGATCTAATAAATAATCCCATGGCATACCTAGGTGGAAAATTTATAAGCTTAACTGGTAGCAGGTTAGACATAACATTTGTTGTAAGCTGAGTAGCCAAAGGAGCCCAACAAAGGAAGTTGTCCAATGACTAGATAACTTTAACAATCCGCTGATTAGGCTAGATCACCCTCTCTCCAATAGGACTACTATAAATCTTCTCGAGGCAGTCAGAATCCAGATCCGGTACAGAGAATCAGTACAGAATAATGGCTCAAAGAAATCTTGAAATTATGCAGCTGAAGACACAAATGTAACAGATAACATTTCTTATCAGCAGCCTGATGAAGATGTAATATGATAATTGGTCTGCAAATACATTACGAGCAACCCTATGTTCTGCGAGTGTCAATGAAATCCCTTAATTGTCTTTTATCTAATTCCTAGGCCAATTTAGTTTACATACCATATGCATGGTTGGCACCTGCATTAGGGCACTTTGGTCCCCCACCCTCCAATAAAAAAATAAAATAAAAATAAAAAAACAACGTGCTGGAGTTTCTTCTTCTCCTTCAATTATTTTCCCCTTGGTGTATCTTCCATATTCCTTCATGTTTGTTTCATCTATCAAAGCCCTTGAACTAATTACAAATTAAGGCCCGTAGGCATCTTCGATCAAATCGAGATTGGTGGACCAGACCTCAAGTATGACAGCTTAAAAAGTTCTCTACACAATACCATTAAAATTAAAAGGAGATGTCACAGGCACATGAATGGATGCAAAATACAGAGGCACAGACAATGCAGCTAGACAATTACACAATGACTGCTCCTTAATTGGATAACATACCTTGTTACCATTACAAACATTTACCAAAAAAAAAACCATTTCCACCTTCAACTAATAAAGAAAATCAACATCGAAATGACAATTGCATGAGGACTTCACATTCAGAAGAATTTCTAACAAGTACATATTAAATTCACTAGAAAGAAACAATCCATATCACTAGATAATAACAACAGATTTACCAATTACAAGAAGTCATCAGAACTGACTGCAGAAAAAGAGAGAAAATTAATTATTTGACCACAAAATATGATTAGAAACTCTAACAGCATTGGTACAAACAAAGTTAAACATGCATCTGCGCTAGTGGAATCTAAAGCCACTTGTAAATAAGAATGTTATATTTTATCCCTTTATATACCAATTTATATCGATGAAGATATTATGCCATGTCCTTATAGAAAGAAATGACTCATCAGACACAGCAGAATGCAATTCTAAACCATTTTTCTAATCATCTAACAAAAATCACATTGTTTTTAAGTAATTATGTGGAAATCAGTCTTGTTCTGAAGGATCACAGGCAACCCTCATGCAACTGTCAGAAAAGCAATGGGAATTATCAAAACAGTGAGGGAAAAGAGAATATAATGGAGAGGAAATGCCAAAGCTTCATACCTTTCCCCTGCTTTCTCCTCTGAAGTCTTGTTAATCAAATTTCCATCATCCAAGGATTCAGGCCTTACATCTTTTGATGAATCAGCAACAGGAAAATTCATAATAAATGATGACAGCAATGGATCAGGTGCAGCATTCGAGGGAGCAACTGTAAAGGAAGAACCCCCAAAAAGAGATTGCAAATTCCCACTTTGCAGATCCTTTCTCAGCAAAGAAAGTGTAGAATGGGATCCTGATGAACCTTTATGGAATCTCCTCCTACGCTGCATGTGAGTTATTGTTAAGGAACTCAAAGCATATTACTCTATTAAACATGACATTTGCACAAAATGAACATGGTAAAGATAGCTTGACTTAAGAGTTCAGTTTGCAAAGCATGGTTTAGTGTATAATAAGAATTACAATGCATCTAGATACAAAACAAAAAGATAAGGGAAAACGTATTTATCACTCCACAATCAAAGTAGAGAAGAAAGGATATCTTAAAGAAATTTGCATGCTGCGCTGTTATGTGCCCAACCATGTCCATCCCAACCCTAGCTGTACAAACAGGACATACCTGCAAGAAGAAACAACACCCAATTCTAACAACAATAAGCTCTGCTACACATATCCAAGAATTAAAAAGACAAACAGACAACAATACCACGATTGGCTAAGTAAAGATCCTAGCCTTTTTAACTAATCATAAACAAAAAGGGATAAGAGTAAAAAAGATTTTCTTCAAATCCCCAACAACAAATAAGAAAGCAAAATAAACAAAATAACCTGAAAAATTCATACTCTCATTAAAAGTAAACCAAATTAAAACACAATCAACTTTTAAAACATAGATAGTTTATATTAAAAGGTACCAGAATTTTACTTGAATTTCTGGGTTGTAAGATACGTTAAAATTTGATGACTCCATACGTGAAAAATGAAACTCAGAGTATAGGTATTGAGTCATATACTAAAATAATAGATCGATTAAACTCGCTTAAACTAACAGAACTGTGCTTTTTTTTTTCTTTTCACACAACAACATATAGACTATAGATACCCAATGATCTCAGACATCTAATTCTTGGTTTTCAAATTTACTGTGAAGCACCTAAACCAACCCAAAATGCTAAATAGGAGCAGGAAAAAAAGGATCAAACAGTTTCAGCAACACCAACATATACTTTACTACATTAGCATTGGAAAATGGAATGAAGCGCATCCTATTCACATCAGGAAGCACAGTAGGCTGTGTCTGTAAATTATAGATCAAAATATAGGATAAATCTTCATTTTCTTTACCTAATTCACTCTCTATCATATCTCTTAATTACAACCATCTCCCACTTTCTAGGTGCATGGATGGATATGGCTGAAAGTCCCTTGTTGTTGTCCAACAGATGTCCCGTGGTTGTTTCTGTAACATATTAGTAAGATCTAAAAGCAAAGATGCAAATCTAAAGGCCAAAAGGAAATATAGTATTTCAATGACTAACAAGGGAAACTTACTTTTTATAGAATTTTGAAGAATGATTCATGTAGTAGTTTTTATCCAACCATGCTTCACTAAATGCAAACAGTCTTTTAACTTAAAGCAGCAATCTATAAAATCCAATTAGCAACATTTCAATTATTCTTCCTCAAAAAAAAAAAATAAATAAATAAAAAAAATCAATTTACCGTTTAAGATTGTTCCACCCTCCTTATCCAACTCTCTTAAAGCGGCATGGACATTCTAGATCATCACTAAGAGCATACCAGTTCATGCTTGCTTGTCTGTACACTTCATGGCAACCATCAAAAAGGTGGAAAAAGACAACAAATTTACCATATATTCCTAGTAAATTTCTAACGAAGCAAGCAAGAACCGCTACTGACACGATGTTATACAAGAGTAAATTTGAATCCATAATTTACCTAAAAGATCACTACAAGCTACTGTGAAACATCAGAATCCATTCATAATGATTGCATAAAAAAATGCTTTCACTAAATTAGAGAAAAGAACTTCAGAAGACAATACATTCATACAGGAAATCCTTAATATTCAATTTGTCAAATATGAATGATAGAAATTAGAACCATTCACGACTGAGCAATGAGCTATATGACCAAAGTTTTAGCATCATTGGAGAATGAGCACAGAAAACAACAAAAATCCAGCTACAAATAAATGCAAACAAGAGCTTCAGAATCAGACAACAGGAAAACCTTATAAAATTTAGATGGCTTAATAAAATCACTTGCAAAGCCTTAAAAATCCATTTTCCCCCCTCACATCCCCTCAAGAAGATATTTCAAAATCCAACTATTCCCAGTAAAACCCCATAAAAATCCAATTTTCATCAAATATTTACACTAAAATCCCCCCAAAAACTCTTTTCCCCTCAATACGTGAAAACACAAGCAGCTCTGGTGCATCTCCAAGAAAAAAAAAAAAAAATACTTAGAAGGACCAGAAACGAGACAATACCCCATTTTTAGCCTCAACCGGGTGCTCGTCGTCGATGTGGCAGCACAGCCCCACTATATCAAAATCCTCGGAGCAGAACGGACACAGGAACTCCGCTCTCGAGTCCTCATCCCCTCCATCGATCTCCTCATACCCAAGGTACAGATCTACCAACCAAAACACCCAATCAAACCCCACTCTCACAAAAAGAAACGCAAACCCAGACGATCAACAACCAGAGACTCCATCCTCACCGAATCGAGGCTGGACGGCTGCCTGGTGGCGCTTCGAGGCGGCAGAGAAGCGGCTCCACGAATCGGCCTCCATGGCTTCCTCCTCCCTCCAGTCCTTCTCCAATCCAAGCCTCTGGTCCCCTGGAGAGCCAGTACAAACCGAGAAAGAACAACTGATCCCTCGTACCCTCGTATAAATTTACAAGGGCGATGAGAGAGAAAGAGAGATGCAATCCTCTCTAAAGAGGAGAAAAAGCTCGGCAATGCTTCGTGGGAGGAAGAAGAAGAGAAGAAGACGACAGACAGATAAATGTGGAAGAAGGTGAGATGCGATTCCTTTTTGCGGAAAAGGGCGATAGGAGCTCGGCAAAAACTCCGTGGGAAAAGAAGAGGTGAGAAGCTAGAAGACGACAGTGAGAAAAGCGGGGAGGGGTGCACCGGCGCTCCTAAGTCTCGAGGGTGAGCTTTCCAGTACTGGAATTAAAAAATAGCCCTGATTGCCCTCTGAATGACGATAATGCCACTGTTCTGGGACACGTGGTGAAATATGGATCGTCCAGAAGACTGTCCGCACATGCCAGATGGGTAGCTGATCTAGATGGTATGAATCCGTTGGGTCGGAATCGACGAGGGAAACGAGTTGTTAGGATTGTACGCATAATAAACTCATGGTGTTTTGTGCGGGGATCGAAATTGGACGTAGATGCATCTGGTGATTTGTTTAGATCAGATTGGATGGCATGGATCGTTTCCGCATAGAGATTATCTAGGATAACTGGTTTGCTAACGATTTAAATAACCTGGTTCAAATACAAACCGGATAGGGAAACGGAACCAACGTTGGGGATAGAATATATCCCACAAAATACAGAGGCCTTTCTTGATGTCTCGTAAGATCCTCATGCTGCCTTAGTAGCTGCTGCATGCATACCGGCATACATAAAGGAAACGCAAGTGAAACGAAATCTTTTCTGGTCCTCCATGTTCGCTCCGCCATCGGCAACTCGTGATCTTATGAGAACGCGTTTCCAATGAATTGACCCCGGTTCTTTTTGGCCCAGATTGATGGACCACGGGGAGTCGGTGGACAATCTTCTCCCAAGCGTGTGCACAGCAATCCATGTAGGAACCAGGGATCTTCCGTCAATGTTGACGAGGCGGTAAAATCCGGCGGTCGATTTAAATATTCGCATATTAATTCTATGCGCACGATCGGAAAATCATTCTCCATCTTTCACACCCCCTGGCACGCAGATGCGCCACGTAGGCCACTGAGGTGATTCCCGACCGCAAGCTTGTGGTGCAAGTCATCTGCGACCATCTTTTCTTACCCCGCTACGAGGGAAGGATTGAGTACGAACTTCTCGTCAGAAGCCAGCTGATTCAGCCAATGGAAATGCAGAAAGGCCGTGGGGTCGTTTGAATTGATTGTGATATATAGGTGACAATTTGCTAGATGAGCTGTTCTCTACGATAGACATAATAGCATATCCAGTTGCAGAGTGCTGATTGTGCGGCGTGGAAGACGCCACGTGACACAGATGAAACAGGTGGGCACATGTGTTCGAACTTAACGCACAAATTAAAAGTACACCCAGACAAGTATCCATAACAATGATAGCGTGGTCCCACCAGAGAATCTTGTAAAATGAGAATTAATGCGTACACCCACTTTGACGGCTCCATGTAAATCAAAGGCGTATGCTGTAAGACTGAGTGGATAGAGTTTGTGTCCCTAGTTTATTAATAAATGTATGAAGTGAAAAATTCGCAGCATCCCGCTTTCGTAGCTCAGTTGGTTAGAGCACCCGTTTAGTAAGCGGGAGGTCTTGAGTTCGACTCTCAACGAAAGCATGGGGTTTTTTAAACCTTTTTTTTTCTTTTTAATTTCCATATTCCTCCCTGTGGAAATAGGATAAATCTAAGGATATATATTATGTTTGTGATCTATGCATTCGAGGATACAGTGGTTACAGATTTGATCTTCCCACATGCCTCACGTTGAAGTCCCTGACCATTCTCCTCAAGTCCAATCGGAGAGGGTATGTCCTGGTTGTGTGACAATGGCTTTCTCACCCATCCAATCACCATAACTATGTCCCCGTTCCACACGATGTAGAAAGGCTGCAGTACAAAGCTAAAACGATATTATATTTGTGATTATGTCGTCTAACAATCTAATTTATTGAAGGTCGAAATTTTTTATTTAAAAAAATAGCACAAAACTTCTTTTAAATTTAAAAATTAGTAAATCTTCTAATTCCAATGGAGCTTTTCCACGCTATTCTTGCATACTTTCACGATTCAAGACATGCATATATGTATATAAATTTCGTAAGTATTTTTTCAGTTTCGTTGTGTTCAACACGTAACCATTTGATCAAAAAAAAAAAAACCTTCCTTAAGAGAGTTGGATGGCAGTCCAAGAAATGGTAGAACAATAAAATGATCTAAAATAATAAGATTAATGAGAGAGAAAAAAAGAAGAGAAGAAAAGAGGAAGAAAAGAACACTGAGATGAATGCTAATATAGTACTTAATATATGGTGGAGTGAAGACTTGACAATGAAGGAAGAAAACAGAGAACTGAAACAAATAGAAGGTTTTTTGGTTATATTGGTTGTAGTGGTATGGGCATGGGTGAAGACGCTGTTGGCATGGATTCTAACCACATGCATATCCATTAAGCGTCCCATGCATGCATGCGACTGGCTATGTCCCTAGGCTAGCAGACCCGACATACCCAAAGTTGGCAAGGATCTTGAATCACATGCACGTCCATTGATGTCCCATGCATGCAATTAGCTACGTGCCCGGGCCACTAAACCTCATATACCCAAAGTTGAAACTGAACCTTGTATCTCAAATTAAGAACCTAGCATGGGTCAGGTATGTATCTCATGAAATTAGACCCGATTTGATAGGATATGCAGGGATTATAATTGCATGAACTGGACCTACCTTGCAAATTTAAAGCGGCTCGAACAAGAAGAGACTTAAACCAACCAAATTGCAATTCAAGGTGTCAGTTAGACTGGATGCTCCAAATTTTATTGATATAACTAAATTCCATTCCTTTAATTTAACAAATCATGGTTCAATGTTGTTGCTTGTTTCGTCACGATTAGAAAACCATGTAATTAATAAGGAGGAAGGATATAATGGATGGGATGACAAATTTAGGGATTTGTAGATGGATGGATGTTCGTTATTAAGGAGGATTAAAATCACTTTTCCTGACTCTTTACTCAAGTCGTGGAATTAATGGCATTAAGAAAGGCTTTGAATATTTGATTTCTTTGAATCTGAGCTCTTCATATAACCGGTGGGGAATGGATTGATCGATCCTTCTTGCTCCATTCACAATATCATTCATGACTACGAAAATCTTCTTTAACAAAATCTTAATACCATAACATGCCATGCTGCTTGAATGGTAGATAATTTTCTTATATATATTCATCTCATACAATAGTTTGATAGATGAAATTTTTCTCTCACAAGATTCTGTATTTGTTCTTTTGCCTATTATAACTTGTTACAAGTTAAAACAGGAGTAGCTGACTTGACAGAATTGGCTATAAGTTATTTATAAAAATTATTATAAAATATATATTTTTATATGTAGGGAGGTTGTGAGGGGCCTAAAAGTATACATGGTAATATAAAGCTCCAATGGATTTTCTGAAAGTCATCCACAAGAAGAAAAGTAATTAAACCCCAACTGAAAACAAGTTAGCTTTTTGGATTTGAAATCAAACTTAGGTTGGTTTCAAGTGAATACACTCAGTGTCTAACTTAACTGCAAGTCACGGAGTCTTTAGCAATCTTAATTTTCACATGTTTCCTATATTCACATCATTTGGGTATTGGGGTATGACTACTGCTTTACCAGTTTCAAGATCTCTTACTGTTTCATGGATGCTCCCAATCCTTGGTTTAAAGGTGAACTTTGATGCTTTAATACCACATCATATGGCTGCCACAGGTTTTATCATCAAGGATTACCATGGTTGCTTAATCTATGCAACAGATGAATTTATTAGCCTGTGCTAAACTCATTGCAGCCTAGCAAGGACTGTATGTGGCCACACATAAACATAATACTTACCAAGTAATTGGTTGGAGGGGAATTTTACTGTAGCTATCTTATGGATTCTTCTTTTTCTACACCCAAGTTTCCTTTTAACCTATTGCTCCGGAATATTTGGCACTAGCGGCGTGACTCTCTTCTTACTTTTAAAGCTCCTTATGTCTTTAGAGAAGCCAATATGGCCGCCGATTAGCTGGCAGCTCAAGCAATATTTCAACAGCAGCTTTCTTTTCCGAGTGCAGCAGTTCTTCCTTTAGGTTTCCATCCTATTTTGCTGGCAGACGCACTCTCTGTATGGTTCTTGAGATACTAGTTTTCTTTTGGTCAATGGGCCCTTGTGTACCCTTCCCGTCCCCCACATCCCCCCCCCCACACACGCAAAACCACCACCCAATAAAAAAAAGAATAAAAGGAAGTCGACATGATATATTACCATTACTAATCCTCCATATTGTAAAAAATCTCATCATTTTATTGTTGTTATCCATTATTTCTCAAATGAAGATTGATAAATCTGCATAAAGTTTACTAACTGATTTCCAAAAGGAGTCAAATTGAAAACTAGATCGAAAAAATAGTGTGATATTATCTTAACTTTTACACCTTTCATCCCAAAGTCACACCTTTCGTTTTGCTCCAACCATCACCTCCATGCTTCCTTACCTTCATATATAGCGAAGAACGTAAGTGCAACATAAAAGCAACCACACATCCATAGATCATCTACAACAGACTGCAAAAGAATACCTTAACCTTATTCTATCACTCATCAATCTTCTTCTCACTTGCACCACACGCTATCATCACATGGCGGAACTCCTTTGAAACCGTTGCAACGGCCGTTATTACGAACCAATGATTTTAAAACCGACCCGGTTCAGCTGCATCTTCCCGGTCCGGCCAATTAACCGCCCCCAGAGATTTATTAGGGAAGCAGCTTCTCTTGGACGGACTCGCTGATCCCTCCTTCCCGCTTCTCTCTCTCTCTCTCTCGATTTCGTCCACCGGGCTCTCTCCATTTCCCTCTCTTTAAGTCCTTCTCGGCTTCCATTTCGATTCCTTTTTCACCCATTTCTATCAATCGCAGCGACCTTTTGGCTTCAATCTCTCAAAGGGCGCAGAGAAATCGATTCTGTTTGGAGTTGGATGGCTTCTGATATCTGGTTCTGGTGATATCGTCCTTGTCTTCGTTGGATTTCTTTTGGGTTAACAGATATACAAATTGGATCTTGGGGCACGAACGGCTCGCAGTCTTGGAACTCTGATCTTTCTTGTTCTCTGTTATTTTGAGATCTCCTCGTGGAGATGCCAGTTGGTTGTTCTGATTCAATTCTTGTTATCAAGATTGGATTTTGAGGCGCTGAGCTTTGATTCCTGCATCGATATACTCTCACATTAGTTCTGGAGAAATTTTTCGAAGAAAGATGGATTCTTTATAGGATTTGCAATAGCTCGAAGGGAAGAGGATTGGAAGATAATTTAGAGCATTGCTGCTGGTGATCGCAGGATGGGGAGGGTGAAGCTAAAGATCAAGAAATTGGAGAATAGCAGTGGTCGGCAGGTCACCTACTCGAAACGGAGGGCTGGAATATTGAAAAAGGCTAAGGAGCTATCCATATTGTGTGACATAGATCTCCTCCTTCTCATGTTCTCACCCACTGGAAAGCCGACATTATGCGTTGGAGACCGGAGGTACTTGTTAATCCTTCACTTTTATTTCAACTATTTTGGATTTTTCGAATGCAATTATCTAATAATGAATCTGCCGTAGAATTGAAATGAATTAGAGCACTTTATTTAGGCTGTAGGACCATAAGCAATTTCTAAGAGATCCTAAAGATTGGTTGTTTAATTGTTCCTTGTAGCCTTTTTTGGAGAATGGATTAGTAAGAACCATTTCATTTGTCAAATTGAGAACCATTAGCATATTAAGAAAAACTATTCAACAAAAAGTATAACTTACTAGCTCAATCAACTTTTTGTGCCAATAATTCATCTTAGTTAGATTATTGCTGTTTTGTTTTATATCACACGGTTACTGTTTATTTACCAGCTGCGGCACCTCTTTCTACTAATTCTTAGTTTGAAGTTAGATAATTGCCACAATTTTCTTTCCACTTCATCATTTATCCTTTGCTTTATGACAGCACCATTGAGGAGGTTGTTGCAAAGTTTGCCCAACTAACTCCACAAGAAAGAGCAAAAAGGTACAATAGAATTCCTTTGACCTGTGTACTCTTTTCCTTGCATTCAGACTAACTGTTTATAACCTTTCTGATGAATGCTTCTACATGATTTGGACAGGAAATTGGAGAGCCTTGAAGTAAGTCCACCATCATTTAGCTATTATCTGAACAAAAGTTTACACTATTTTCATTCGGGAAACACAGTTTCATACTTCAGTATAACCTCAAGCAACCTTAGATCAATATTATGCATTTTGAAAATTTTATTCTTTTTTCTTGTTGAGAATATAGGCACTGAAGAAAACATTCAAGAAACTGGACCATGATGTTAATATTCAAGATTTCATGGGTTCAAGGTAACAATAATGTTAAATTAATTTGGATAGCAGAACTCAAGTTCCAAAATTTTAATATTCTTCCTTTGTTTTTATTGCAGCAGCCAAACAGTTGAGGTGCTTATCACAAACATCACATTTACAAATTCAACATTCTATTCTATGAGCATCACTATTTCTCTCTTTGAATATTGGTTCTGATTGAATCCCTTGAACAGGACTTGACGAACCACTTAAGTTCATTGCAAGCTCAACTATCAGATGTACAAAAGAGTCTGAGGTACTATTTTTGAACTTTGACCTGCAGTTTTCTTTCTTGGATATCAAGAAAATGCCAAATGATTAGAGAAGCATGCTTCTAAGTATTTAACAACAGAGGGAGACAGCTTATGAGATGAACGACCATGTTATAAGATAGCATGATAGATCAAAGCATAATCATGCAATTTCAACAGACACTTTAGCAACACTGAAAAGAGGAAGGAAAAGAAGAAAGTAAAGAGAGATGTTACAAAGAAAGGGGAAGAGAGGGAATACAGTGTCCTGTTGCCTTTCAATCCTAGGGCTATCTCTTTGTATTCGTTGATTGTGGCATGAGAGCAAAGCATAGACAGATGATTGAAGTGCACCCAGCATTATTTTGGGAAATGAAACAAATCCATATTGGCAAGCATTTCCCTTAAATAAAAAGGAAAAACATTAACCTTCACATTCATTGCATTATGCTTGAAGATGCACATCTAAATTTTTGTATCCTTGTAGTAATGTAGCCATTTATGGCACTGCAACAAGTGAATCTCTGAATTGCTCTAATTTCCAGTACTTATTAATGCATTCGTGATTTTTGTTATATTTAACATTCAGCTGTTCTTTTCCAGTTATTGGACCGATCCTGATAAGATTAATAACGCAGACCATATTAGGGCTATGGAACAATCTCTCCAGGAATCTCTCAGCCGCATTCAGGTGCATAAGGTATGTTTCCTTGGCATCCTGGACATTTGCTTTTTGTCCACTAAATGGTCTATTTATGAACATTTTTTGCATTTGTTGCATATTTTGGTGACTTGTATGCATCATGATTCTAAATGACATACAGCACCATAGCTTAGATGCACAGATTTACACAGGGGAACTTAGACCTAATTAACCTGAAGCAGCTGTTCCATAGGAGCTAGCTTAGTTGCCTTTTGTTTCTGCATTGAAGTAAGGCCACTTGGAAACCTTGGTTCTAAAACCTCTAATCCATCTAGAGATTTTTCATTCACCTCTTGCGATGACATCCTATTCTTCTCATGTGAATCAGAGGGATACATAATTCAGGTGATTTCTATAGGTTATTTTCATGCATAACTGCCTATGTTTGTTGTGCTAGATAATTCATCATGGAGATTCCATAGGGCTTTTTATTGTAATCGTAAATATGATATATGTTTAGTAAGTGATATATGCACATCTTTTTGTAGGTACCATTTCTATTTATATTACATATACATACATACATACATACATACATACGTACGTACGTACGTACGTACGTACGTATGTATGTATGTATGTATATGTATATGTCGGCACATACATAAATACATATGGACATGCATAAATGCATAATGTAGGGATAAGTTGTAATACATCCAAGATGGAAAGAGAAGAGCCCTTGCCCATGCATCAAGTAATACCAAAGATAAAACACTTTAAGATGCCATTTAAATTATTAGTTTGAGATGATCTGATGTATGGACAAGCAGTACTTCTTTGTTTGTTGGCATTTAGGTCTTGTAGATCATATCTGTTAAATTTTATTTGCTGTCCATCTTTGAACTTTGCAACATTGTCCAATCTTTCACCTTCTGTATTATAAGTCAATCCTGATTTACATGTCGCGTCATGGATTCAGGTCATTGTGATTTTTAGTTGCTAATAAAATCCCCTGTGGTTGTTTTTCATTAATTCACTTTAAACTTAGCAAAGATAAGTTATGCTTCATTACATAACGCATATTCTTTTCACTAATGGGGTGGATACTAGTTATTGCAGTTGAAGGTCTAATTTAGTGTTTTTCCCCTAATATATAAAAGTTGGCATCACAAATTTAAATACCAATCTGTGCCAATGATCCTAGCCATAGCATACTACTATGCCGCTTGGTATAGTACCGATCAAACACATGATATGCACTACCATGTTTTTGTTCTGCCAGCACTAGTAGGCTTACAATTTGTTGGTGCAGTACCATATTGGGAACTAGTACTTTGTCCCTTGGTTGGCATGCTTAGCCAACTCATTTTGCTAATTGTTTTTCATGATTATACTAATTACAAAACATCCTGTATTGTAGAGTGGGATGGTAGATGATAATTTTAGCGCTGTTTTGTCATTACATGCTAGCCTCGGGACTAAGTTATCATGCATGGGCTTGGTCGAGTGGGAATTAGTGGGTTTGGAGCCACCTGGTCTCAAGGTTCATGGTATTGGTACCGTACCAATGCTCATGCTATATGGTATGCCTGCTACCACATGGTGTACTTCCTGTACCAGTACAAGGTCAGGAGACCCTTTTCTCACTCCTAGCCGTGGTACCCCTCGAAATCAGGAGGAACCGGTTAATTCCACTTGGTACAAGTTGGTTCCAGTCCTTTGTCGTACTAGACCTTGGTCTCATGCAAGTGCAATGTAGTACACCCAGTATGGGGCGGCATGGCGAACCATGCCCAGCTTTGCCTGCATACTTTTACTAGTTCCTTGAGTTTATACTTAGTTACAGAAAAGTTTGCACTATCTGCATTGATCTACTTTGCTCCAATGACGGTGTTTCGTTGATATTAGCAATTTTATTAATACCTACATGATAATATTGCATAACTAGCTAATACCTCCCAATGTATAGAATGAGAGATCTAAGCACACTTTATCTGAAAGATACGTATTTCTAGCGAACTTGGTGACCACCTTTTCATCCCCGAAAGGGATGTGCAGCTTTGAGGCTGCACATCTTGTGGACCAAAAAGGTCTTGCGGGAGCCTTTTTAACTTAACCAAGAGCTAAACTTTTAAGATACATGGCTGATTTTCTCAAGCTTTATGCAAGTACTTTGTGCCCCTAGTATACAAATACAATAATACAGATATCTGAATCAGGACTTTGATAGAAATTTAATAGTATAGACAAGGCACTGATAAGGAGAAGAAAATATTAAACTATACAAAATACCAGAGTTTGTAATAACTTTTTTAAAAAAAATCTTTTCCTCGTTTTAAGAGCTGATCCTCTGTTCTTGGTAATGACAGGAAAACCTTGGAAAACAACTTATGTCTCTAGATTGCAGTGGCCAGGTAAAAGCACTTCTTGGTGGAATATATGTCTGCTTCCAGTCATTTGCTGCCTTAAATTAGAAAAGGATTCCATGTTCTTTATCAATAACAGCTATCTAATGATATCATGCTGATTTTTTAGTTCAAGATGGCATCCATCTACCCTTGGGATTAGGCAGTGAGCATGGTCCATCGCCTGTAGCATGGCTTCATAACAACGATGGCCAACAAATGATGCTTCCGGAAGACCCTCATTTACTACCTCAGAGGTCAGCAGGCAATTTACTACCTCATAGGTGAACGAGACCAATTTTTTAAAATTCCTCTGACGCATAAACTATTTATTCCTATTTCCTAGTCAACATAGGGTCTCCTGATTGTTTCACTTTTATCATAAACAGAAATTACAAGTCTTTTTGTACTTTAAATTTGATCTTAAAGCTTTATGAATGAAAATGTAGCAACTCAACCCATTCTGGCTCATACCAGATTGCGGACCAAAGTTTTGGTCAGGTCAATCTCTTGTTATTGACTTCTTTGACTTTGGCATGTCAACCTGTTCCTTTAGTCAAAACATGGATGGATCCTTTTGTAAAAGGTTCCAGGCATATATTACGTTACGTAAACCTGCTATATGGTAACATTAGTGATTTCCCAATTTGCAATACTAACTTTAAACTAGGAGGCTCAGTGGGCTTGTTTTGTCATAATTGTTTCTGAAAATGAATATATGCACCAAAATTACCTGCAAACTCTTCAATAATCTTTTCAACACATGACCATTCACTTTTTAAATTGGATGAAATGGTTTGTCCGGTATATTTGCTGATGTGATGGATGTGGTTGTTTGTCTTGTAGAGATATCGGATGCTCCACAGACACATCTATTCAAAGTTATTCTGGTTACTTCAACACAGGTAAGCAAGCAGAGGCCAATGAGCAATTACAAGAGGATTCTTTGCATGAGTTTAGCCAAAACGCATGCTTGAGGTTGCAGCTAGGAGGCCAGTACCCTTACCAGTCCTATTGTCAGAATTTAATTGGCGAGAATGCATTCAAGCCTGATACAGAGAATAGCTTACCGGAAAGCACTATAGATTACCAAGTTGACCACTTTGAGCCACCTAGGCCTGGATATGATGCAAGCTTTCAGAATTGGGCTTCGACATCTGGGACATGTGGTGTTGCTATATATGATGACCAGTCGTACTCCCGAGTAAGTTCAAGATTTGCTTTATTCATTCTTAATAAGATTAGAACATGTCTGCTAGGTTTAGTAACAAGAAGCAGTGATAACTATACTGAAAGGCAATAAAAGGTAGGAAGTAGGATACTTTAATATCTCAAGAAGAGTATTGCATGATTTAGGAAAACCTTACAAGCCATGTCGTGCATTTTAAAGTATCATGTGAGAAATAATATCAAGTTTTGCATAAATAATTAGAAATCCATTTCATACAACATGTCAAAAAGTTTGCTGCTGCTATATCTTCAAGACTTCAAAATACTGGAGGCAATAAATGATTACCATATTTTCTAATTATCATTTTTGCCATTTTCATGATTTTGTATCTTTTGGCAATTCAAATTTTTGATGTTATGGTTCCTACCGATGCTTATTTAGTTTCTTATGTAATTTAAACCTGCATTTACTCTGAACATAGAGAATTACAAGGATTCTAAACATATTTGCTCGGAAACTTTGAATGAAAACTAAAATAGAAATTGGCATCATAATTTGAGATTAAAGATTATGTTACCAATTTCTGTTTACTTCAGTTTTGGCAACAACATTTCAATGCGATCTAATCATAAACTTTACGATTTTGTAACAGACACAAAATGGGTTCCTTAAACCTTTTATTGATATGATCAGCCTCTGCTTTTCACTGCTGGTGGTTAAGAACTCGCCTGAGCTACAATATTTTCAGTCGTGTTGAAGCCCTTTAACTGTTTCTTGCAGCAACCAAACTGAGACCACACAAATCATGTTGTTTATCAGTACCCCTAGCTGGCTTCTCAGGTCGTTTGGTGGCCTTCATCCCATAGAACATGCACCACAGAAGCTACGGACTCGCATGAATCTTCAGCAGCCATTGACATGGTTTCCTTATTACAGTACTCAGGCCATGTGCAATGTAAAGATGTGATGTATATTCTTACCTTCACACAAAATAGTTGTAGCTACGAAACATGTCATACAGAAAAATCGTTGTAGATATAATGGTTAATGAGCCCCACCTCTGCCATTATGTTCAGGTGAGCTGGAACAAATCACCTTGTAAATTTTATTTGAACAATGAGCAATGCCCCACCTATCTCTCCAACAACGGTCAGTGGATGAACCGTGCATGAAGCGTGTTATCCTATGTGCATTGTCCCACCTCTATCTCCAACTGTGGCTATGGTCATTGGCTTTCTGGGTCTGGTTTTGTTCTATTGTAGTCAGAAGAGGACCTACCAGAGAGAGAGAGAGAGAGAGAGAGAGAGAGAGAGAGAGAGTCGGTAGACAAATCCATGACAAATGCCTTACCTTTGTTGCAAGAAAACCAA
>KE504647.1:1870878-1891773 GCA_000441515.1 Elaeis oleifera
TTCTTTGGTTCTCCTCTTTGCTGTTGCCTAGTCTCCTCTCTGACTTGACCGTCGGAGGGTCCCCGCCGGAGGCCCCCTCCGGTCTGAGCGGACTTCCCGTGCAGGTGCTCGCTCTCGGCGACCAGGCGCGACGCGAGGGGATTGACTGCAACAATACTTATAGGCTACTAATCCTAGTTCGGACGTTGTAGATAAACTAAACAACACCCAAAACACCCAGAAAGTTGTATATTTTTTTCTAGGACTGCACAAAGAATTCCTTTGGAGGGCTGGAGGAACTTGGCACCGCTCTCCATCTTTATAGGAACCTGACAATGATCTCCACATGTATATTAGAGTCTGTATTGTAAATGTGAGAAGAATGACAAAATTAAAATTCTAAGGTTAGAATTGTTCTAATTGGCAGCATATGCAGCCATATGGTCAGTGCATGCAGTTGTTTTGAATATCCGGAATTTGGCACAAAGGAAGTTCAACATGGGATCATAGAGTAAAAATCCTAGGCATAATTCTCTGTTTAATTTCATTTTAGGAGTGTTTGGCCAGTTTTCAGAGGTTTCAGTCTGTATCTTTTGCGTGAAAGAAAGATTAATCTTCTTTCGCGATGTTGACCATTGGATCGTGCCACTCACAGATCTCAAAGCATTTCGAAATCCATTCATTCATCTGCCTGCACATATATCGAAGCAGCTGTCATGTGACTCAACGGTGGATTCACGCAAAGAAGGGGAATTGTTCTTTCGTGCAAAAGATACAACCCATCCATTTTCCAAGGTCTGAGGGCTTCTTTGCACTTACCTTTAAAGGGGATCTATCATAAATTTAAACTGTTAATCTTGCACCTTTTCTTTGCTGATGGGGCTGCTTACCGCATGTGGTGTTGCCTTGCCAGGAAACAACCAGGAAATTTTCATGTCTTACAAGGTGAACATCAGCAAACATATAATTATAATATTCAAAAGGTTTTAGAAAGTTTGTTTTCCCCTATGCATAACTCGATGTGATGCAGGAGTTTGTTAGAGGAGGCTGCTGGTACCGATCATGTTGCTACCCACAACTTCATCTCAGAAGGTTCATCTACCGGGCACCTCTACTCATTATTTGTGGAAGGTGATATACAAGGTGAGGAAGATTTCACACACACACACAACAAAAAAAAAAAACTTTTCTAATCATATTGTTTCAAGTTGAGCAGATTATTGCCTGCTTTTAAGATACTAAATGTAAGATGATGTTGTCGGGAATACAACTGATTGCCCATCTCAGGTATGTCATGGCTGTGTGGAAACTTTGCTAACAAGTAGGAATTTTGTTATTAATGGTGTTTTGGTGCATTGAGCACAGCTAAGCTCTTATTACGGATGCTGCAGGCCTTGAACAATTGATGCAAGGTCAAGGCTGTGGAAAGTCATGCCTTAAGACAGATTAGTGGTAGCTTGTAGCTGGGATTTTGTGTAAAACTGAATTGGAATTCTTCAATTTAATCAGCTTTGAGCTTCATTGTTTATTTATTTATTTTCTACTGAGAGCCTTTGTTTTATTTTTGATCAACTACGGGTAAATGGGTGATGCCATCTTGATTTTCATTTTGCTTTGAAGAATGTGGGACTGGTTCGATTATTTACACTTCTTCAATTTCTTGTGTTCTGTTTTCAGAAGCAGAAATATAATGTCAGGATTTTTTTAAAAGAAAACTTTGCTGCTGTTTATTATTTCTTAAAAAATTCCAAATCTTTAGAAAAAATTAAAGGAATAAAAGAAAAAAAGAGTGGCAGCAACTGAAGAGGCTAATTCATATCAGCTTGTTTCATTCTGAGTTAATAGCTACCTAACCAGGGTCAGATAAGTACAGTAAGTTGCATGAGCATGACAGTCAATTGTATTTGACCGTTCATAGATTTTCTCTCAATTGATCTTTTATTATCCCTCGATTCTGTTGCCTTGATGTAGCAATCGACTGCCTAAATTCTAAATAAAACAAAAAGCGATCTTTCCATCTTGAACAAATTTAATGAAATTGCATTTGCCTTCATCTCTGTATCTTCTAATATAACAAATTCTAAGATTCAGACGAAAATTTATTTATATAATTAACTAGGAATAATACATAACAAATATTTGAAGAACAACTTGATGAACACGGACAAGGATGAGGAAGAATATTGGGTCTCATAACCATAGAAATAAGGAGTACTGATGCACTTTTGAGTTAATTGGTTGATTATGGTGATATGATCGGAGAGAAGAAAATTGGTGGTGATTCAAAATGTTATAAATTGGTGGTTTAGTGGTTTACATAATTTAATTTGACTCACACTAAATCAATCCTCTTTATCTTAACGACAGTTTCTTATTTTAATAGACTCTTCCTATCCATACGAGTACGCATGAAAGTATGGTGTACGCCAATTTGCAGAAGCACTTTCTGTTTAGTAAGAGCCCCTTTTTCACTCCCATTATTTCTAACTTTCTACATTTTAACCTTAAATCTTTCAACCAAAGAATTCTTGATAAACGTGTGAGTACTTTGGTTACCCTTTAGTTGGTTAAAACTCAAACCAGGAAGCCAACGAATCAAGAATCTCTCTTGAAGCAAGTCCAAGGAAAGAGATTGCCAACATAAAAGACAACTGCCTTCCCTCTAAAGAAAGGACACAACAAGATATGTTATAGAATCATCATCCATCAAATGGTCCACTAATCATTTTATTATGATCATAATGCCACCTTCCTGGAGACAAACGATCAAGACTCACCATTAACCAATTGGCGCATAACCTAAGAAATCTTGGCAGAGATTTACAAATAAAGCACCTGATGATTGAGGCCCCCTCTTTGATCACCACAATTGTTTAGGCCCTCCCAAATCATCAGTCAAAAGCTTTTCATGGCCTAAGCTTAGTGGTCCTACTGACAGTTGCAGCCCTTTCCAAGAACAAGCCGCCCCGATCACTCACAGGACATTTCTCTATTCTAATCATAACACCCCATAACAAATTACAAAGTCTACCAACATATACGGCATCCATTACAGAAGATTCAGAGTACACAAACACAAACAATTACATGTCAGCCAATATTTTAGCAACCAATCAATAGATTTCCTTCCCCACCCCCCCAACGGTAACAGATAGATATTACTTGTCTCAAAGATTAAGATGCTTGCAACGACAAACCAACTAAAGATTATGAAACTACAAATAACTCAATCAAACATTCATTCACACGGTGCCTAAAAGAGTCCATCAGGAAGAAATAGTAACTACAGTGAGTGTAACACCAAGATCAAAACCAATAGAAAAGCCAACAAAATTCTCCATTTATGGTGACATTATACATTAGAACAGGGATGACATTATACTTGATTGCACACCCCCCGTCCTTCCTTCTTAAAACAAAGAAAGAAACACAAAAAGAAGACCAACATCCAAAACTTTCTTTCTTCTTCTCTACACTACGAATAAGGACTAATATAACAAAATAAAGCTAGGCATAGAGGAATCCAGAGGAGAGAGCCATCAAAAGCGCAGCAGCCTGCTCCACTTCTCCCATCCTTCTCCTCTTCCTCTCAAGCGTAGATCTCCTCTTCACCAACACCTCGCTTCCCAACCCAACATCCTAAGCTTCACCGAGACCCCACCCAACTCTTTGGTCGTGGTGGTGGTTCTGCTGCTGCTGCTGCTGCTGCTGCTGCTGCTGCTACCATCGTCCTCTCTCTTCTGCTTCCTTTCTCTTCTTTCCCTTCCTTGTGCCCCAGCGCTGCCCTCCTGTTCTTCCGGTAGCGAATCCCACAGGCGTTGCAGAGCGACTGCGATGAGAAGTAACGGCACAAGCAAACAGCAAGAGATCAGATCGAGAGCCCTCACCAAATGAATTAAAATCGAATTCTCCGAGTGGATTAGGGTTTAGATCGATCTATGGTACCTTAGGGCCCGAGGGACCGCCTCGCCAAAGAGGCGTCTTGGTAGTCCGGCAATCCGCGCAGCTCTTCAGCTCTCCTGAACTCTCTCTACCACTACTCAGATCTATAGATCCGGTTTCCTGAAGCCAAATCAAAACAAGAAACAGATCAGCTAACTGAAATCAGTTAAAAATCAAAAGAAAACAGACATCCAAATGGAATCAATCGATCCAAGATCTCACCTTTTCTCCTAACAGATCCATCACTCGCCCCAAAATCGCTCTTTCTCAAAGATCTGAAAAAGAAGGCAACTTGGGATTATAGAATCGAGAGATTGAAGGAAAATAGGCTCCAAAATGGCTACTTCCTCCCAGATCTGATGCAGGGCTTGGCGCCGAAAAACAAACCTCACTCCAACTCACTCTCTTCGCGAGATCTTCGATCCCAGCTTATTTGACAGAGAAAAAGTAGGGATCTTCGAAGAAGACGAGAGATAAGAGAAAAGGCCGCCGGTAAAGAACAAAACCTCACTCCCTTTCACTAACCTCTGTGAGATCTTTGATCTCTTCTCGATTTCATGAGAAAATGGAGAAAAACTTGGAAGCTTAGAGAGTGAACGAGAGAGAAAGAACAAAGAGATGAGAGAGAAATTCAGAGAGAGAGAAAGGAATGGAGGGAAACGGAAAGGCGTGGAGGGAACGAGGGAAAAAATAGGAGCGGCGGAATAAGGGAGAAAAGGATCCAATTATTTAGTCTATAATAAAATATAATTACTAAACATGCCACTGAATTAGATTTAATTGATAATTAATTAAAGGCTTGGGGACCAAGCTTCTGCGGGCGCGGTGCAGCCTTTCTTTATCTGCTCGTGCGGGCGCGAGTTACCGTATCAACCGACATAGTATCGGACACAATTTGAGATCCCCTGCAAACTACGAACAGCATAGAGCTTACAACCCAAGGTGGCTGCCATATGTTACATTTCGAGAAGAAATAAACGTGGGCCCCACTATGTAAATTTGGCTGTAGGACGGATTTCTGTTTATGTGACACAGCTGATCTGTCAGCCGAGGTGCTGCGGCACCGCCACAAAGCCCCGAAGGCCGGAGAGCTCGGGAAAACCCTAGAGCTAGTTGTTTCACTGAAATGACTATAATGCCCTTAATTGTTAAATTTTGACCGTTGTCTGCGTGTCCGCTGTGCGGCGGCGCCAGGGGAAACCTCGGCCGGCGGACCGTGCGCAAGGGGTGACGCGTGGTGGGGAGCATTCAGTCATTTGGGCCTGGTTATCAGCTGACGGTCTGATTGAGATCGGACGGTGGGATTTGGGGCAGTGGAGTAGGGGGACCGACCGTTGGGATGGTCCCGGATTTTACGGGCATCCGGATCCGACCGGACTTACGGCCCGGGTCCAGCGTGCGGTGGAAGAAACACCATGGGTTAAGATGTGATGTCATAGCAGCCATGTAAACAAATAGACCAATTCGTTCACTTCGGATGCAATTTTGGCCGCCACCCGTGCCCACCAAAGTACATTCATAGGGGGAGATTAAAGAGCAGTAGAGCACGGATGCTCTGCAGTGCCGCACACCGCATCGCAGCATGAAGTATAATCATAGATAATTGCCATCAAAAAAATGGATGGCTATCAAACAAAATGATCTATAAGCATATGCCATCTACATGTTATTTGGTTGCCATCCATCCAAGTATACACAATATTTTATGATACACCAGCCACAGCACAATTCTGATTAGAGTAACAAATTATATTCTAATTTGCCCTACCAATTTTATTTTAAGTATACACAATATTTTATGATGCACCAGCCACAGCACAAATCTGATTAGAGTAACAAATTATATTCTAATTTGTTATATCAATTTTTATTTTACCGTCAAGAGAATATCACTGTTGCTATTGTCATTATTGTTTTAATTATTTTTAAAGAGCCTATAGCCATCTTATCTCCAAAATTAAAAAAAAAAGAAGAAAAAAAGAAAAGAAAGAGAGACTATAGCTTCTACAATTAGATATATGATCAATAATGCATGTAAGTATGCATAACTTCCCAAACATAATACAATTTGGCATCAGTGATATTCCTAAAGTAGTTTGGGACTGTGGTGAAGCCAACAATAATCTAGCCGTCCAAAATATACAGTTCAAGGTACTATATGATATTTAGAAGAGAGATATAGAAAAAAAAAAGATTAAAATAAAAGACAATAGATCTAAGGCTGCAAAGAGAACAAGTTGATCAATTATCTGAGGTGACTTAATTTGGCTAGACCCGGCCCATTTCATTCTATTAAGAAAAAAGCCCTTAAACTAATCTCATAATATTAATAATGATATTATTAACCTCTTAAAGTAAATTGTGGTTGTAGATAAATATTAATTATAAAATTTCAGTGACTTAAAGTAAAATAAATTTGTTCATGAAATCTTATTAGTAAATAAATGTAGATCTACATCCAAATCAGATTTGACAAGAACTCAAGTATTTTGTACGTACCATAAAATCTAAAAAATTATATGTAGATCCAATCCGACCTAACCTAATCATTTATTGAATTGTATCTAAAAAATATTAAGATCCCTACATTAAATCGGGTCAGATTAGGGTCAAGTGTGCTGTGGTCCAATCCGACCTGTTGCAGCCCTTGGTAGAGGTCCGCATTAGCACACCGGTCCTTGGAAGGGACAAAGCCCGGCCAGACACTATTTTTATGGGGACCGGAGGGCCGAAAACGAATGCTCGGGCACCCCATGTTTTTGTCTCTTCTTTCCTCTTGACTTAATAATAAAAAAACCATCTACCTAAAACCACCAAGGTCGAAACAACAATTGCAACACTACTCGAAAGAGAAAGAAAGCGAAGACTTTTTTTTTTTGGTAAGAAAGGAACTGATGTTTACATTAGAAAAAGTAGCTGAAATACGTGGGAAACACAACTGCCAAGGAGTAATCAAAGAAAAACTAGAACATTAAAAGAACCAAAACATCCCCCACGGAGGCCGAGCAAGCACCTCCCACTAAACCCAAACAAGCAAACAGGCTCCAGGAAGCTGAGATCCAAAAGAAACCTGTTACAAAGAAGCCTATAACGGCAAAGATGGACTTACAGAGCACGTAGAACGAAGGACCTGCATTCACTTATAATTGCAAGCCAAGCAATAGAGTAATTACGATTATATGTCTCATGATGATCCTTGTGAAAATCAGAGCAGTGATCAAAGGACCACAGTGAAAAGAGACTCGTTAAGAGTTTAATATCCAGCATGAAAGAGTCTAGAAGCGAAGTCGAAGAACCATGGGTTGATTGAAGAGAAGCCCGAGCTCTCAAGTTTTCCCAAGCAGAGGAAGAGAAGTGAGAATCCAGAGTATAACCCACGGCATCCCAGTAAACTGAACAGCACAGTAAAATTAAGAATCCCCAAATTTCCACCTCAGACTGCCAACATGAAGGTACATAAGTGAGTGACAAATTCCATTACAAGCCAGGACTATATCTCAGATGAAAAACCCCGAGCCTACAGCAATCGAATGGCCGGCCGAAGTCTTAACCCAACCAGCAAAGTTTCCGTCTCGACTTTATTAAAGTTAATAGAATCTCATCTATTATAAAATTGTAGATATCATAATTTTTATATATTATTTATAAAATTTTGATACAGCTCATTATAAAATCTTGGATATCGCAACTGCGATATATCGAATGTCAAATCCTAACATATCAACCCATATCAACCTCCTATGATCACGGGATCTGATTGTCATTGTTGGTACGAGAATCCGTTCGGTGCTGGAACGTTGGAGTGGATGATGAAGTGGGCCTCTTGGGGATGTGACCTACGCAAAAGTTCTGATCAGAAGTTGCTCTGGCAAGGACCCTCCGATGCTCAAATTAGAACTCTCATTCAAAAGATGAAGGAGTGTAAGAAACAGAATAATAACGTACCTTTTTGGATCCTCTTTAAGCCTCCTTTATAGGCGGAGGACTGAAACTTCAATTGATAGATTGGTTGGCACAATCCAGCTTGATCAGAGTACGATTCACACGTGGTGGCAAGACTATCGCTCGAGATTTTGAAATGTGGCAGTCATGGTTGCCTTATCAGTTTTGTAACAGTTGTCGTCTGGCAGGTGCTTGAATTTTGAATTGAGTTGTTAACTGGATGTTACCGAGATGAGAATTGGTCAACGACAATCAATAATCGATCGCTTTGTTCTACTTTTCGGTGAGAAAGTCATGGGCTAGAGGCCTGCTCAGAAGAGAGAGGTTAGTCAGTCCAACGTGCTCGGCCAGCAACCATTTTCTAGTCAGGCTAATCTAGCCATTCGGGTGCACCGTCAATTCATCGACCTGAGCCATAAAGTATCAGCTAATGAGGAGATATCGACGATGATGCATGAGGGTTGCCGAATAGTAGTCGGCTGGCTTTCATTTGCTTAAGGTATGAAGTGCCGATCAGACAGCTAATGAGGGTTAGCTCGACGGAGGTTATGGCCAACTATGAGTCGGTAAGAACTTCAGCAAGCGAGCCTAGTATGCTTGGATATCTTGGGTCCTGGGTCTTTCATATCATCGATCTAAACAAATTTCTCTCAGCACATGCCCCCTACTCACGAGTCTGACTTTAGTTAGACGAAGGGAGTATATCTGTTTCCTTAGGTCGAGAAAGTGAAAAGGCCCTTCAGTTGATGGGACGCACAACTTTAGGCGGTGCGACCTAAGTCATCATGGCGGAATAAATAGACGTCGTTTCAAAATCTCTTTTTGAATCATGACATCGATTTGTCCAACTAGCGGCAGTGGCTGACCGAGTAGAAAGACGCCATATGTGTCACGTGCTACAGGTTGTTAGGTAGGAAATGATGCAATATCTGGAGATTATCTTCTTCCGGTTATAAATAGGGGAAGTGCTTGTCTTGATCTTTCTGACTGCTGTCAGATCCTTCCATTCTTCTTCTTTCTTTTCAGCCTTCACTGTAGCTTCTTGGTATAAGGAGTCCTTTTTCATCTGCGGTGCGATTCTTCGATGTGTTTTTGAAGGTTCCAACTACTTCACTCCTCTGCTTTCTCCTCTTATTCTCGGGTGGTCTTCTTGGTGTCTCTTTCTCACCTATCCATTTTTCGTCCTTCCATTTTCTAGTCTACCTTCTAACCTCTTTATTTGGGAATGGCCAATCTGAATGAGGTTGGCCCAGCGCCCATTATTCCATACTGAGTCCGGATGATTTGAGTCGGATATGGGTGTGGTATGGGACTTCCTCAGATTTCGATCTGGAACTCCCTAGGACAGGCAATCGTGTAGATAATCCTCCTCCCAATTAGCTCTGTGTATATAAGGAAGCACTCTGAGTGGATTTAAGATTTTCTGTTTACCTTTTCATCCTTGACGCCTTCCATTTTTATGATCTTTTTCTTTGTGCGATTGTCCTGAACTCCTTTAGATTTGTAGTGGGTTTCTTGATTATCTATGTTATGGCTAATGTTTAGCCATCTATTTCTCTTTTCTGTTCTTCTTTACCATCAAGAAGCATCCATATGCTAAGAACTGATGCTACTCTTCCCAGAGGGGGGTTTCTCTTTTGATAAAGGGTGCTCCTACCTCTGTACATGGGTGGAAGGAGCGATTTTTATTGGTGTGTAGCTCTCTGGTGGGAGATTGGAACTTGTCGAGTTGGGGTCAGCTAGAGGTTTCGGTATTCAAAATCTCAAGATTAGGGGTCGAGGAAGAGGATCGTTTTAAGATCCTCAAGGATTTCAAAGCTCCCTCAGCCGACGAACTGCTATCCCAAAAAGTCCTTTTTAATGCTGGACTCAGTCAAGCTGACCCCAGGGGTGAGTGCCACAGTCATCCACCTTTTTATTTTTTTATTTTATATGTATGACAAAGTTTGGTTGCTTGTAGAGATGAGGCTTGAGGACATCGTCAAGATGAAGTAGAACCTTTCGAAGAAGAGGAAGGCTCTAACATCTGAAGGCACCTCCAAGAAGTCAGTAGTCCATCGAGAAAGGGTCACAGACGAGTGGGCCTCAGTAGCCAAGGTCACCGTGGTGTTGGGAACTCCTCCTTCGAGTCCATCTCCATCGACTGCGGCTCCTATTTCATCGGTTGCTCTGGCGCTAGTGTCTCCACCATTTGCAATTCCCCCATTAGTTCCTTCGATGTTCCTCGTGAGGTGGGGCTCAGCCTCCTCTACTCAACTTTTTTTGCTGTAGGTCCAAGCAGCATGCCTCCTTCCACCGACCAAGCTGATCCAGACGCCCGCCTTATCTCCATCTCCGAGAGCACAACATTTAATGACTAGAGGATTGTCAAAAAGCTAATCGAGAGGTCAGTGCTTCTAGTAGAGCTAAGAGGCATCGGCAATATGGGCTTTAACGACCTACAACGGCACTCCGTGACTACCATACATCAGGTGCTTTCCTTGTTCTTTGGTTTGTCCCTTGATTCTTCTTCTCCTCTTTTTGCTAATCATGGTTCAATATGGATGCTTTATTCTTGATTATCCTTTTGGGCCGTGCGCGTAGAACGGAGATCCATAGGAGTCTGCACCAGAAGGCTGAGTCCGACGCTGCGGAGGCACGTGTGCAAGCCAATGCGACCATGGGAGGCTGATAAGTTGAGGGAGTCCCTAAATAAAATCTCCATCGATCTTGCATGGAAAGGAAAGGAGCTCTAGGAGGCCAATGCAAAGCTCATCGAGGTCGAGCAGAAAGTCGAGGAACAGGTCACCGAGGCCAAGTAGTAGGCCAAGAACTGGATCACCGAGGCCAAGTGGGAGGTCAAGAAGAAGATTGTTAAGGCCTGCTGATTGGCCGTGGAGTCCTTCAAGGCTTCGATGGATTTTGAGCGGGAGATGGCTTAGGCAGTCGATAGTTTCAAGGCGTCAGACGAGTATCATGACACCATGGTTACATTCGGTCAAGATTCCTTCAATGTAGGATATGGGATCGGATTTGAAATTGCCACCGCCTGGTTGCAGCCCGACTCCCTGATGCCGACCTCTCCTTTTTGGATGAAGATGAGGTGAACAGGAGGTCACGGAAGAGCCGGCTCCTCCTATGACTGTCGAGAGGCAAGTTGGGAGTGAAGAAGCGATGGTCGGAATTTCTCCATCGCCTGCCGTCGGTCCATCTGAAGCATCTCTGGGTCCCTAAGGAGTTGGACTAGATCCTTCCTGTCTTCAAGGCAAGGATGGGAGATGAAACATCCTTGTACTTCTTTTTTTCTTTCTTTCTATAGAAAATTATTGTTAATGAAGCAAAGTTTTTTGAATTTGCATTGTTCTTTTTCTTTCATGTGTTCAATCATGTCAGCGCATCCTCGGTGACTATATCTCTTCAGTTTCTGTTGCCGAGCTCTTATCAGTAGTTTTCATAGCTACAGTTAGGTCCCATATAAATGACTTGGAAAGGAAGATCAAGGAACTGAACAAGAAGGCTGCAGCTCGAAAAAAGAACTGTCGAGGATGAAGAAGGCCTTCGATGAGGCTTCAACGAAAATCAACCGATTAAGATCGACCCTTCATTGGAACGTCATGGCATATTCTATGGAGAAAGCTTGGTTGGCAGCTGAGTCCACAAAGCTATCGAAACTCACTGAGGATGCCACCTAGGGTGCCGTTGCCAAGCAGTATCCCTTCATAGCCAGCTCCACCAGGCTTGGGAAAAGATTTTGAAGTTGAAGTCGTTGGAGGCCACTGCCAAAGAGTCCAGGCAGTGTTTCACCGATCGTGTGGTGCGACTGCAAGGGAAGTTTCGTATCGCTTGGAAAGAGCTTTTCAAGCTTGAACAATCAGGGAACAGAGCTGCCATTGCTGAGAATAGGCCGAGGGAAGGTCAGTCAGCACTTGCAAGATCCGAACACTTGGTCAGAAGAGGACTGGCCGACCCCACATCCCCAGGAGACACAGTCCGGTGCATGTTCGATGTGGGTTATACAACCGGCTTTTGGTCATGCAGAAATCAGATCAAGATGGCATTCTTAGGACTTGATCTCTCCAATTTTTCTCTCGAAGGCGATGCTGAACCTCTGCCTTCTGGGGTAGATCTGGGGTTACAGAGATTCATGAGATTGGTCTTGATGGTAAAGAGATCCATGAGGAGGCTCCCGATGAAGCTTTAGAGATCGAGGCTGATTGCAGTCGTGTGTAATGATCTATGATGTCGTTGGTCTCGGATGATAATGTTCCTATAACTACGATAAGTCACATTAATGCAATAGTGAATACTTATCTTATGTCATCTTTTCTTTCGTTATGCAATGCTATTTGATGTTGTCGTCGATCTTTGTCCGGGAGGCCTCTCGTTATTCATGAGGAGTCCTCGGTGCTCTTTCCATCAGACATCCCATGCATTAATTATGGAGGGTGCTCTGATGCCTCATAACTCTTAATGTATTCAAGGTGAATTTGATCGGAGTGAGCGACGGTCGTGGTGAATGATGACCACTGCTCCTTCCGATGGAATAAAGTATGGATAGGAGTATCAGGCCTATAGGAGTGCACCACATGGTGGTATTTGGTTCGTGAAGCACCGCTCGGATTGACTTTCAGGGTTGGAAAGATGCACCATTTATGATCTAGGGGGTGGCCGCTCTATCGAGGCTAGTGATTGATGGTTGGTGTGGGCGCTCGTGCCTATAAAGGGGCTAATGGCTGGCGCAGATTTCATCTGCCATCATCCCGACCTCTTATAGTTCTTATAAGAACCTCCTATTTTTTTATCACCATGATGTCCTCAAAAAAAGCCATCAAGGACCTTGTCAAAGAAAGAGGGCTGCTGCGAAGAAGGCCCAGAAGAAGGCCAAAAGGGAGGGCCCAGCTAGTCTCCCTCTCTTAGGATGCCATCAGTCCCCCACCTGCCACCGCCTACCAGCAATGAGGGTGCCTCCTCCACTGAGCGGATCCCTCATGCGTTCGTAAATGCTGCATTAGAGACTATAAGGTCTCGACAGTGTTTGAGGAGGATGCCACCGACATCGCCACTACCATCTTTGTCTTCGATTTTGAAGACTGTATGGCCCGTCTGCGGCGGATGATGCAGCAGTTGGAGCTCCACCACCTCCTCCCTGACAATAGTGACGAGGAAGTGGGGCCTTCTCTTCAGATGAGGAGTGCGCTCCTCATCTTCTCTTTCATTCTCTTCTTTTCTTTTCTCTTTTTTTTTCTTGAGGTGGTGCTTTGATAAATCTTTTCAATGAAAATCAATTTGCTTCTCCCCATGTGTTGTGGTTGTGTTTTGCTCTCAATCGATAATTGTTCTTCCATTAGGCCGATTAAAGACTGTTTCATTTAAATTTAAAGTCGATCAAAGGCTCCTTCAACTGATTAATCGATCAAAGATCGTCTTTTATCTTTAAAATCAATCAAAAGCTCCTTCAACTGATTAAGTCGATCAAAACTATCTTTATTTTAAACTGATCAAAGATTTCTTCAATTGACTAAGCTGATCAAAGATCATTTTTATTTTAAAATCGATCAAAGGCTCCTTCAACTGACTAAGCTGATCAAAGACCGTCTTTTATTTTAAAGCCGATCAAAAGCTCCTTCAACTGACTAAGCCAATTAAGATCATCTTTATTTTAAAATCGATCAAAGACTTCCTCAACTGATTCAGCCGATCAAAGATCATCTTTTATCTTTAAAGTCGATTAAAGGCTCCTTCAACTGACTAAGCCGATCAAAAATCATCTTTTATTTTTAAAATCGATCAAAGGCTCCTTCAACTAACTAAACCGATCAAGGATCATCTTTTATTTTTAAAATCGATCAAAGGCTCCTTCAACTGACTAAGCCGATCAAAGATTATCTTTTATCTTTAAAGCCGATCAAAGGCTCCTTCCACTGATTAAGCTGATCAAAGACCGTCTTTATTTTTAAAATCGATCAAAAATTATTTCAACTGACTAAGCCGATCAAAGACCGTCTTTTATTTTTTAAGCCAATCAAAAGCTCCTTCAACTGACTAAACCGATCAAAGATTGTCTTTATTTTAAAATCGATCAGAAGATCCTTCAACTGACTAAATCGATCAAAGAGCGTCATTTATCTTTAAAGTCGATTAAAGATTCTTTCAACTGACTAAGTCGATCAAAAATTATTTTTATTTTAAAGTCGATCAAAGGCTCCTTCAACTAACTAAGCTGATCAAAAGTTATTTTTTATTTTTAAAGCCGATCAAAAACTCTTTTAACTGACTAAGCCGATCAAAGACCGTCTTTTATTTTAAAGCTGATCAAAAGCTCCTTCACTATACTGCTCTCTAGTGATGGTGTTTATCATACCAGCTAGGGTTGGTCTTCCTACGACCTCACCGACTGTGGTTGCTCTATTGGCTGAGGGGACCTCCGTCGTTCTTCCTGCTACTCTCATCTCCATCAGATGAACCGATTGAAATGTCCATGCCTGATGAAGCTTTGATCTCATCTTGGAGTTGAATACACTCCTCGGTATTATGGCCATGGTCTTGATGGTGCAGACAGTATTTATTTAGATTTTTTCAATTTAGAAATGTCCGTAGCCTCCTCGACTTTGGATAGAGCTGAAAACGGTTCGATCGGTTTGATTTTAAATAATTTTTCAAATCAAACTAATATTTTGATTTAAGAGGTTCTTAAAATCAAATATTTGACTAAACACAATCGATTTTTTTGGTTCGATTTTGCATCGGTTCGATTTGTTTATGTAACTTTTCCAAGTATTTAAATAGTTGGAACGATTTTTTAATTTAAGTGGGTTGATCAATCGAAATAGGACCAAATCAATATTTTAGATTCTTAATTCATATAATGTATATGGCCCAACTTTGAATATACACATAACATAAGTGTATATATAAATATATGAAGCATATAACATAGGTGTACATATAAATATATAAAATGATGGTAATTTAAATTCGATTTGTTGGTTCGGTTTGATTTCAATAGATCACATAAATTAATAAATTAATATCAAATCAAAATATTGATTTTTTATTTTATTCAATCGAACCAAATCAGTTAAACCACCAAACCATCATATTTGGTTCGATTTGGATTGGGTTGGACAGTTTAGGTGGTTTAATCAAAATTTTTTACACCCCAAGCTTCGAGAGCTATCCTCTGATTTTCATCAGCACTTGAGTCCTCGGAGCATTCAGCAAGGTGTAGTTATTATATCTCCTCGACAGTGAGGCGCACCGATCCCTTCTGTAAGGGCATTGAGGTCAATGATTCTGAGGAGGGATTTTATTTTTCAACTTTCGAGGTGGAGACCTAGAGCATTGTCAAGTTCTCTCCTCCCGCCTTGGGGAGCACTCTTTATTATGCTTCCCCTCGTTGCAAAGCCAGCAGGGGCTTTATCTCCTGTGAAGACTTTCTTTGTACGGACGTACTTCTCCGCTCAAGTCAACATATCGGGATAGTTCCGAGGATAGGTCTTCACCAACTACTTCTTAAGGTCGTTCTTTAAAAGTTTGCTCATCATCACGGACATCGCAACTGATTGATCCAAGTCATGGATTTTCAAGGTGGCCGTATTAAAGCGGCTGATGAAAGCTCGGATCGACTCACCCTCTTTCTATCTAATGGTGTAGAGATAGTTAGATCGCTTTTGCTGTCGTCAGCTATTGACAAAGTGATTCACAAAAGATCGACTCAACTCCTCGAACGAGTAGATCAAGGTCAGCTTTAAACTAGAATATCAGTGTTGGACCACCCCATTTAGAGTAGTGGGAAAAGCTCGATAAAGAATGACGTTGGTTGCTCCATGGAGGAGCATTGTTGCCCTGGAGGTCTCAAGATGGTCAATGGGATCGACAGTCCCGTCATAGATTTCAAATTGTGAAAACTTGAAGTGCTAAGAAAGTGGCTTATGTATGATCCTTGAATCGAAGGCGGGTCACTGTTGAACCCATCATATGGTGTTGAGGATGTATTGCAGATCGCATCGATCCATTGATCAAGTTTTTGAAGCCGTCACTCGAGCATGGGGTCTTGGACGGTATTGGCCTCGGAGTGCTGAGGGGATCACCGATCGGAGGTTGAATCATGTCCTGATCGAAGATTCGAAGATCGTCGCCTTTTGGTTCTAGAGTTCTGGGGCAGCTCTAGTGGGTCTGCCTCCTCCCGGACTTTGTAGAGAAGCCCACGGTTATTCTGGTGGTGGCGGTGGCTGTGAAGCTAGATTCGATGGTGGTGCCATCGATGAAGGTATAGGGCAAGTCTAATCAGGCTACGGCGCCGCCTGCTGGGGCACAGGGACGGTCTGAATCATCTAGATGGCGACAGTCAAAGTTTGGACCTACTAGAAGAGTTGGTTAAATTGATCCACTATGACCAACACTGGTTGGGCATGCGGAGTTTCTGTCACTGGTGGCTGTACTCGATTGTTGGCTTGGCTCTCCACTGGCCTGAGGCAGTAGCATTGGTGTGGCGGGATGAAACTCTTTTTGGTGGCATAATTATTTGCTGTTCTCGATTTGCACTCCTTCAAATGGATTAGGGACCCTTCTTCTAGTGTCAATCTATTAGTATGAAAATTCGTACGGTATCGGAATGCTAGAGTAGATGGTGAAGTGGGCCTTCCAGGGTGTGACCTGCATAAAAGTCTTGATCGAGGGTTGCTTCGGTGAGGACTCTCCGTCGTTTAAGTTAGAACTCTCATTCAACAGATGGAGGAGCATGAGAGATAGAATAATGGCGTACCTTTTTGGGGTCATTTTGAGCCTCCTTATAAGTGGAGGGTTGAAGTTTCAGTTGGTAGGTTAGTTGGCACAATCCTGCTCGATTAGGGTACGATTCGCACATGGTGGCGAGACTATTGCTCGAGATTTTTGGGATGTGGCTGTTATGGTTGCCTTATCAATTTTGTGACAGTTGTTGTCTAACAGGCGCTTGAATTTTGAATTGAGCTACCAACTGGATGTTGCCGAGATGAGAATTGATCGACGACGACCAATAATTGATCTCTTTGTTCTACTTTTGGGTAAGGAAGTCATGGGCTAGAGGCCTACTCGAAAAAGAGAGGTTAGTCGGCCGGATCTGTTCGACCGCAACCATTTTCTAATCAAGCTAATCTGGCCATTCGGGTGCACCGTCGATTCATCGACCTGAGCCATAGGGGTCGGTTGATGAGGAGATATCGGCAATGATGCATGAGAGTCACCGAATGGTAGTTGGCTGGCTTCCGTCTGCTCAGGATGTGAAGCGCCGATCAGACAGTTGATGAGGGCTAGCTCGACAGGGGTTATGGTCGACTATGAGTCGGTAAGAACTTCAGCAGACGGGCCTATTATGTTTGGATATCTTGAGCCCTGGGTCTTTTCATATCATCGACCCAGGCGAAATTTTTCCCAACAGTCATATTGACATTTAGTATATGTATCAAATCTTGGGATTTTGCTATTGTATTATACTATATCAAGTCTCTAGTATCTTTCTCATAATCGTGAGATTTTATTGTTGTATTCTACTATATTATTGTATTCTATCATAATTGATTCCTAAAGTCAGAGGGTTCAATTTGTATATAAATCATACTAGTGCCATGAACATGACAAGCAATTCAAATCTCTTTCCAATCCTTTTTTTTCAAGGTATTAAAGTAGATTTTTGTTGATCAATCAACCCTCTTCTTATTCTCCTGTCATCCTCTTAGAATTTATTTTCTTTGGTCTTTTATTCTCTATCTAACAGTCATGCCTTCTTCTTCTGTTATTCTGATCCAAGTGTTGATGCGACATCTCCATTCTTTCTCCATCACTTAGATAACCCAAGCATGGTCTTGGTCTCTCAAGTCCTTACTAGTGATAATTATCCTTTATAAAGACATGCATAAAGACAGCTTTCCTGGTCAAAATAAATTGGCTTTATTGATTGCTTGCTTAAGAAGCCTGATAAAAGTTCGATAATGCTTGATGCATGGCAGCATTACAACATCATGGTGCTTTCTTGGATTTGGAATGTAGTCCATAAAGACCTTTTGAGTAGCATAGTCTATTTTGAAATTGCAAAGGACGTATGAAAAGATCTATAGGAGTTTTTCTCACAGTTAGACTACTCAAATTTATCATATTAAACGAGATATCTCAATGCATATTCAAAATCAATCTTTTGTTGCTTCTTATTATACCATACTCAAAATATATTGGAATGAAATCAATGATCTATGTCCACTTCCTATTTGTATCTGTGGTGTAATGAAAGAGTTGAACTAGATCTTCCAAGATGAAAGGGTTTTTCAATTTCTTATGGGTCTTAATGACTCTTTTCAATGGTTTGAAGCCAGATACTTATCATAGAGCCTTTACCTACAGTAAATAAAATTTTCTCTCTAATTTTACAAGAGAAAAAATAAAAAGCACTACAAGTCAAATTGATGCAGATTCTTGAAGGTGCTATCATGGCTGCTTCGCACTTTGATAAGTATGGTTCTGGTCATTCTGTTTATCGAGGTCATGGCCGTGGAGATTGTAGTGGGCGAGGACAAACACACTCTGATCATTACAAGAATCTTGCTCACATGCATGATACTTGGTATAAACTATATGGCTATCCGAACCGCCATGAAGGAACCAAAGCTTATGTGCCTTCTGCAAATCATACTGCCAACAATGAAAATCCTCTTAGCCCACCAATTGTGCCCCAGCTCATGCCAAAGTAGTATGTCCAATTGCTATCAATATTGAATATTGATAAGACCGTAACTTCTATTAATATGATAGATATTGCTTTCAACTCACAACCTAGGTCCTGTGACATGGATAATTAACACAGGTGCTTCTAGCTATATTATCTCTGACTCTAATTTTTTATATCACTTGAACCTTACCAATTTCTCGATCGATTAAATTATCTATTGGAAATATAGTTCCAATAACTTAAAATCAGATGGTAAAATTGTCCCTTTTAAAGATGTTCTTCACGTTCCCACTTTTAATTTAATTTATTATCCATTAGTAGATTCACTAAAACACATAATTGCATTGCCATTCTTTTTTCTGACTTCTATGTTTTCCATGACTTGTTAACGAAGAAGTTGCTTGATCTGGGAAAAAAAGAAGAATGATCTCTACTACTACAAGGGTCCAGTTTCTCCTATTTTTACAACTTATTGTACCCAGTTGAGTTTTTGGCATAATCGATTGGATCATCCATTCACACCGATATTAAAAGGTTAAAGCTCAAGATATTTCTATTCTTCTTTCCACTTTTCAAAATAAAATAAATTTTTGTACCATTTATTTTTTAGCTAAATAGACTAGAGTTCCTTTTCTTACAAGTATTTTTATTACTTTCACTATTTTTGAACTTATTTATATAGATATTTGGGAGGTTACTGTATCCCATCTTATACTGGTGCACATTATTTCTTAATAATTATGGATGACTTTTCACGTTGCATATGGATTTTCTAATGCAGTTCAAAATGAAATATTTATTATTTAAAAACTAATTGCCCTAGTAAACAATCAATTTTCTCATAAATTAAAATGGTTAGGAATGATAATGAGATGAAATTTGTGAACCATCAATTACAAACTTATCTTTATTCTTTAGAAATTATCCATCAAACATCTTGCATTGGCACACCACAGCATAATGGTGCGGTGAGCATGAATCAACCCAACATTTTTAATCCAAGTGAATTAGGGTTGCATTGGGCTAGAAGTCTATGACCGGATCGACTCGGTCGAAACAATAGACTCGGTTGAGCTATGATATAGATAAAGCCAGCCCAAGTGCATCCCTGGTTAGACATCCCAAGCCACCTCCATCTCATTTTTCATTGCAGGCCTTTGCAATCTTGGAACAACAAGCCGAGAGGAAGGCAAAGACCGCCGAGAGGGTACACATGGACCGAGAGAGGACCAAGGTGAGCCAGTCCTTGATGATGGGCTTGGGCGGTGGCCCGGTCGGCCAGCAGGAGGCCACGGCGTTGGCGGTGACGGGATCCATCTCGTCTGCCAGCAACCCGTGCTCGTTAACACAGGCCACGTCGTAGACCCCGGCCGTCTCCGGGACACCCATGTAGTCGCACGCCCGCACCCGTGTTTCGATCCGCTCCTCCGCTGTGAGCTCATCCCCGTGCGTCAGCACCAAGATGGGGTTCTCATCTGCTAACGAAGAAGAAGAATTCAAGCATTAAGTCAAGGTCTTCATCAAGTTTAAATAATGTGTTATGATGTTATAACCATCTTTTAGCATTTTGAGGCCTTTTTTTGTGGAAAGCCTTCAGGCTGATTTCATTCAATTAATTTCCTACATACATGATGTATGTTGCCTCTGCTTTTCAACGATAGTTTAAAAGATAGAGGAGAGGGAGACCAAGAAGAATTATATATGTTTTCCAAAGCATATCTTGCTAATAACTATCTTGAAGGGACAAGAATCTTAAGAAAGACTTCAGTCTGCAATAATGTGAGATATTTACAAACAGAAGCTTTAAAACAACAGTCATTACTTAATGTTACTTTGTTTTGATGCTCTAGTAGAAAGTAAACAAGCTAACAAATTTTCACTATTTTTATTTTTTAAATTTAAATTCAAAAGCTAGATATAGTAAACAATCAATGAGTTGTGATTTCAGCAAAATAAATAAATAACCTTTTATTAATTATTATTATTCATTCTATATTAGCTAGAGTAGCTAAAATAGTGGTTATTACAATAGCCAATTCCAACCACCCACCACCACCACTAATTACCATCAAAGAAGAACTAACAGCTCCCACGTTTGTCCTATTAAATGTAAATTCTTTTACCAAATTTAGCTATGAATAGATAGTTTTCACACAAATCGTGAATTTTATAGCAATGCAACGATTTATTTCTATTACAGTCTACAATCTACATACGAAATATCATGAGGAACAAAAAAAAAAAGGACTACTACAATATTACATATCTAGATAATTATTATTTAATCCTGTTTTGTTAATGCAATTAAAACGTTATAACGGCCATCAGAGAGAGAGAGAGAGAGAGAGAGGAGG
>KE504647.1:1896273-1916303 GCA_000441515.1 Elaeis oleifera
CTTTTTCTTCCTCTCCTCATATATTTTTTTTCTCTTTTTTCTTCTTTTCTTCTCCTGCCACTGCCCCGCCCCACAACGTAAGATTTTGATGATATTTATAGTACACTATCAAAATTTACTTAAATCAGACATCGTTATCATAATCAATTTAGCATGAAATAATTTCGATCGTTAAATAAAAATGAGTGATCAAAAGGCCAAACAGCGTTTGATTAAGATGACTTTTAGATAAATGATCTTTGCTACTATTTTAATCATTTATATGATAGTGATCATAAAATTCAAACCATACATATATGAATCATCCATATTAAGTAGATCTTACAAAGTACAAGTATAATTACTTAAGGACTTTAAGAATGAGTATCAAGAGACATATAGTTTTGGATCGTCCATATATGCACACTTTGAATTTTATGATCATCATTATACAAATGATCAAAATAGTAGCAAACATCATTTATCTAAAAATTACATTATAATCGAACACTGTTTGGCCTTTTGATCACTCAATTTTTATTTAATAGCCCAAATTATCCGGTGCTAAATTGACCATGATAATCGCATTATAATCAAACACTGTTTGGCCTTTAATCACTCAATTTTTATTTAATATCTCAAATCATCCCGTGCTAAATTGATCATAATAATGTTCTCCAATTGAAGTAAAATTTTGATAGTAGCTACAAATATCATCGAGATTATTGCTGTAAATTTTTGGATCCATCAGTGGTCTTTATCTATCGGATCATCATGCGGTCATTTGTAATTGTCGAAATCAAAGTTTAATAATCAATATATCTAGGGCCATCAGATCGAGACAGTCTTTTGTGACGATACTCTAATGATCATTATTTAGATAATGATGGTCGCTGGTGCTCTCGCACAATCACCGGCTTGAAGCGGCCGAATAGGGAAGCTTGGACGGTGGCTAGGGTTCGTCGGTGCTCGCGTAGAGCCGTGAGGGCTCAGATCACGATGTTTTATAGGGGGCTTTCTTAAATCGATGGAGATTTTCAATGCTTTTCTATCTAGGTGATACAACCAAACTCATTTGAGATGCTAAGTTGGCAACAGTCTAACGCTCCTCCATAAAGTATTATATATATATATGATATTAAGAGAGACTCGTTAGAAGATATAATCCTGACATTTGCTGACTTTTGGACATAAGAATTTCTTGTGAATTAGTTATGGGAATGCAGAAATATTTTGGTGGAGAAATTCTTTGTGCACTATGGGTGGTGTAAAAAATTTGATGTGGAGTGCATCACCTCATTTAATTGGTCCAAATAGTCATCACTTTTCAATGTGTATTTAATGCCTGCAGGTTAGCTTTTTCATTTAAAATTTTGTAGGATGAAAATACCCCTATCTTCTGAAAAAAAATTATGACATCATGTGGCATAATATAACCCAAGATATCATAATATGGCTTAAGATATCATAATATGAGAGAGATATTTTTTGTCCAACCACTTTTCAACCTGTATTTAATGTCTGCAAGTCGGCTTTTTATTGAAAATTTTGAATGACAAAAATATCCTTATTATTTAGAAAAAAATTATGACATTCTGTGCATATTATGGACATAGGATGTCATAATATGGACATAGAATGTCATAAATTTTTTAAAAGATAGAATATTTTCATCATATAAAATTTTTAAACGAAAAAGCTTGCTTGCAGGCATTAAATGTATGTTGAAAAGTAGTGACTACGTGGACCAATCGGACGAGGCGGTGTACTCCACATCGGATTTTCTACACCGCCCGCGGTGCACAGAGAATTTTGCTATTTGTTGAAGGGTTGTTAGGTGGCATTATTATAGCTTGGAAGCATGGTATTCATCATACTGGTTTTTGTAGTGTCAACAAACAAGCAATCTTTGGAGCTGTCGCAGTTGATTGTCATGATTCTTGGATGCTGTGTGTCATCCATGTAAAAACTTGTGGAAGATCAAAGGAGATCTATTGGGATGTGGTTGCTAATGTTATTTTCATTGGGAAGCCTATGATGATAATAGGGGACTTCGATGTTATTATCTCAGGCCAAGATAAACATGGAGGAAGGATGTTTAGAGCAGACAGAAATATTTGGAATTCCAAAACTTCATTAGCAAGAACTAAGGCCTTATTGATTGGTTACCATGGCAACAAGTTTACATGGTGCAATAATCGTCTCAGTGAAATTAAGGTATGGGAGAGGTTAAATAGAGCTATGGCTACAAATAATTGGATTCACAAATTTCTTGAATCTCAACTTCATCATTTGGCAAGAATTAGATCCGATCACTATCCTATTTGTTACAAAATTGAATCAAACATAAGTACTGTTACGTCAAGGCTCCGGAGGATGCTGATATGGCCAAAGATGGAGGACAGTCCAAGTACTGAGATGCTAATAGAGACCTGCAAAAAAAGTTCACACTCGTCAGGATTTCTCCGACGGAGATCTTCCGATGATTAAGTCATTCAAAGCTTGAAAACAGTGAAAAAGACGAAAAGTATGAGCTTCGTATTGTATGATATTATGTACCTTGAGAGCCTTCTTATTACCTCGCTATATAGAGATAGAATCATAGGCCATTTCGTAGACCGATAAGCCATATCATAATCCGTTAGGCCATTTGAATCTGCGAATCGAAGGTTGTTAGTCATGGATAGTGGCCATGTTCTAATGAAGATTTATGATGGTGGTCCACGTAACTAAATATGCCGGTAACCTGAGATCTTGGCCTGGATGTGTTCTCATCGACATCGAATGCAGGAAGTCATCCTGTGTGGTCAACAAGATGCTGATCTTGAAGTCAGCTAGCACTCGATCTGAGAGGTCGGATAGAAGCTGACGGGATTATTCCCTTCTGGTTCTCCTATGGCAATCTTGGTGAGTTGTCGGCCATAGTCATCGATGGCATGTCAAGATTCTTGATAGGTGGTTGGGGATGAAGTCTGATGAAGCTGTCAGGTCGTTCATCATTTAGAGTCCACCTTGGTATCACAGCCAATCCAAAGAATATATCAGAGGATAGTAGCCGAGGTAGTATGATCCCATAATATATGGGAAATTTACTTCTTCCAAATTTGAAAGATTCCGGCTCTCATGCCGTTGGGCATGGGAATTTAATGGAAGTATTTACATGAGGTCAGGGCATTAAAGCTTCTGAAAAATACCAAATTGGCTCTTATGAAATGGAATAAAGAACACACAGGTAACCTCTTTCAGAAGATGAAGATACTGGAGCAACAGATTAAGACTTTGCAAGAGGAAGATGTCCATTGTGGTGGCTCTAACCTCCATATTCAAAATATTCTAACAAGGAAATTAAAGAGTATGATAAAGTTTTTAGTAGTAGGAAATCTACTAGCAACAAAATTTTTTCAGTACCTATATTGTTTTAATTCTCAAGAAACATATTCCGAGAGAAGTAAAGGATTATCGCCCCATTAGTTTGTGTTCCACCTTATATAAACTTGTTGCAAAGATATCGGTCAATAGGCTGAAAAGTGTTATCCCTATCTTATTTCAAAGGAGCAAGGTGTCTCTGTCCTCAACGGAAACAACATGGATAACATTATGGTTGTGCTAGAAATCTTCCATTCAATCAGGAAAGCTCAAAACAAATCATTAATGGTTATTAAGGCAAATAACAAATTCACCAGATAGATCATGGGATGCATTCAACGCCCTCAATCTGTGTCTTGGACAATGGATGCCCTATCGATTGGTTCACTGAAATTGTAGGGCTAAGGCAGGGGTGCCGCCGTCACCCTACCTACTCATTTTAGGAACTGACATGCTTTCTCGATCTCTTCAAGCTGCTACTCTTTGAGGAACTCTCACTGGCTACAAACCAAATGCATCTGGTACCATGATTACCCATCTAATGTTGGCCGATGACATCTTATTGGTACCTAGAGCAAACAAAAAAATGCAGCCATTCTTCAGAAGATTGTTTTGGATTACTACAATCAATCAGAAACAAAAGTAAATATGCATGAGTCACAAATTCAGTTCATCCATAAGATTGATGCGGAAGTGAAGCAGCCAATTGTCAATATGCATAACATTCAACAGGAAGACTTCGGAAACATGATTTGGTCCTTTATTTGAGAAAATCAACCAGTGACTTGAAGGCTGGAAGTGGAAGCATTTGTCTCAGGCTGGTCGACCTGTCTGGATCCGATCGGTCCTTACCTCATCCTAGATCTACTTAATATTGAATACTATGGTCTCAATGGCTGTTATCATAGAACCGGAGGAAATTTTCTTGGCATTTATATGGGCCATGATGTTACCTCTAAGAAGACAGTCTTATTTGTTGGGATAAGTTTTGCTCGTCTAAGCAGGAAGGTGGTTTGGGACCCCAACAGGTCAAGCTCAGAAAGGAAGCCTTTATGGGGAAGGCAGCTGCAAACTTAATCCTGAACACAGACTTCATCTGGTGCAAGCTTATAGTGTCAAAATATTACTTCAGAAGTTGGGATTCTTATCAACTGAAAAAGAGGTACATCACCTATTGGTGGTCCATTTGCTCTGGGGCCAAGTGGATTCATAACCAGTTTCAGTGGCATATTGGTGATGGAAGTAAACACAGAGTGCTGTATGATCCGTGGTTGACAAATACACCAATCGATCAACTGTCCATTCTAATGAACTCTAATGTATGTCAAGAGCAATTGATGTTAAAGAATTAACGAAAAACAATAAGATAAGGAATAAGACTAATGCGGATAAAAGAAATAAACAAGATAAAATAAAAGTAAACAAAATAACAAAGAGAATAAGGGTTTAGAAACACGTGGAGAAAACTGAGGCGTGGAAGAACCATTGTTCTTAAAGCCGATTCCGCGCCCATGAAATGGATTACTCGGTGCAAATTGGTTTATATGCGTCCGACCTCCAGGATTACTCAGTTTATTCCTATCAAGTATGCACACACAATGATAGGAAGACCAAGCCTTGAATTTTGATTATCCAATAAAGAAATGAGATTTTCTTTTAAACTATAGTTTCGAGGAGGAAAGGAGGCTTGTGACTTGCAAGATTGTATATATAAAACTTTGGCAAATGACGGCTTATACAGAGGAAAAAAAGTAGCCGTTTGCACCATAAATTTTGAATATAAATGAATTAAAAACCGATACTCATTTTATTAAAATGCAAAACATTTCAAAGCTATAAAGCCATTACTTTAATCCCTTTTGTTTTGTGTGCTGTTCCCACGCGAAGTCACTATCTTTTATCGGATTTAGTTTTAAAATCTTTTTCACTAAATGGCCATAGCACCTCCCACTAGAGAGCACTACCGTGTGCTTTCAAGAAAGCAAATATAATATTTTAAATAGCCTTTGAATGCCATAAAAACTAAACATCAATGCTAGAAAACCGATGTTGAAAATCCAGATTTAAAGTTGGGCAAATTTTCATAGTTAATGCCATTTTCAAAACCAAACATTTTATGCATTAAACAAAGATAATAATATTTTGATTATGATATCAAAATATGTCAGTGTTTAATTTTAAAAATTGACAACTATATTAAAAGACAATCCAAAAACACCTCCCATGCAACACATGTCCGATTAACTCATAGAATTAGTAGGGAGGGCCGCAAGGAAGATGAACAAGAGCAATCCAAAAGCACCTACATATGCAACACGTATCCAAATAATCTACAGAGAGTTGATAGGGAGGATCGGAGGGAAGATCAGTGTCTGTACCTCATATTAATGTGATGTGCTATCTTCCTTCTCTGATCTCCTATTTGAGAAAAGATTTAAGTCACAAACAAAAGATTAAAAAAAAATAAAAGTGAATCTAGAAAGAAAGGTGGCATCTATGTATACCTAGATTATACATGGATGAATAGAAAACAATATATTTTGGTTGCCCTTTGATTCAAATCTCGGAGCCACGGTTGCTACAGGAAGAAGGAAGCAAATAGAAGAAAAAAAGCTTGACGAATCTGAAATGGCCAAGTCAGCATGAACCATATGGGAGGGAATAGCAGCAGGCCTCCACTTTGTCTCTCTCTGTAACCTTTTGGTCATATCTCTCCATAATCCTCTTCATAATCTTTTCTTGAAAGATGTACCAACTATGGGACACGTGGTGAAAAAAAGGGCAGCAGGTCGGATCTAGCCCTTGAACCTATTGCTGGGTTGTGCCGAGGCTATATATGTGTCTTCATTAGATCTTAGGCTCCACCTTGCCCCATAGTTGGATTAGGTACGCCTTCCTCTTTATTTATTTTTTTGCTATTTTTTATGCATGCAAGGGTTGCTGTCAGAACAGCATCCTTCTACTTTTGGCATGCATCAGAGAGAGGGAAGCATGCAGGCAGGACTTACGTGTTTGCCTTATATAATTATTTTTATTATTTTTCTCTTTTTACTTCTGACATTGGACACATGCGAGGGGTGTGAGGGGTTGCTGCCAGACTAGCAGCCTTCCACTTCTCGCATGCATCAAAAAGAGAAATTGACCATGTATTATGTGTTTTATTTCCTTGGAAGTATATAGGTAAGCCTTGTGTGCTTGCCTTATACAATCCCTCCAATGGCCTAAATATATGAAAAGCAAAGCAAAAAAGAAAAAAAAATCTTCTAATGGATAAAAAAAGAAATAAATAGAATGTCAGAGAAGGAAAAATTATAGAGAAGATTTATTTTCTTCCTTTTTCTCCAAAAATAATCTGAAATTTATACAAAAAAAATTAAATTTTAAATCGCTACATTTATTTCATTTGTATTATTCCTTCTCATGCATTAACCATGTGGAGATATTTTTTTTTTTCCTTTGCTTTTCATATATTTAGGCCATTGGAGGGATCGTATAAGGCAAGTACGCAAGGCTTACCTATATATTTTGAAAGGAATAAAAACACATAATACATAGTCTCTCTCTCCCTTTGGCACATGCGAGAAGTGGAAGACTACTAGTCTGGTAGCAGCCCCTCCACCCTCCACGTGTCCGGTGTCAGAAGTAGAAAGAGAAACTAATAAAAAAATTATATAAGAAAAACACGTAAGTCCTGTCTATATGCTTCCCTCTCTCTGATGCATGCCAAAAGTAGAAGAATACTATTCTGACAGCAACCCCTTGCACGCATCAAAAATAAAAAAAATAATAAAATAAATAAATAAATAAAGAGGAGGGCGTACCTAATCCGATTGTGGGGCACGGTAGAGCCTCGGATCTAATGGAGACACATATATAGCCTCGGCCGATCGTTTTATTGCAACCCAGCAACAGTTCAAGGGCTAGATCCGACCTGCTTTCCTCTTTTTCCACCATGTGTCCCATAGCTGGTACATCTTCCAAGAAAAATTATGGGGAGGATTATGGAGAGATATGTACAAAAGATTATAGAAAGAGACAAAGTGGAGGCCTGCTGCTATCCCCACCTTGCATTCATTAAGGATGAAATATTTACAAGTCTATATGCACAACAGGTTTAGCAGCGCACTTGCCTGCTGAATAACATTGGGCCTAACAACCTTAAGCAGAGATGAACAACACTAACAGCAGGTGGAAGATATTATATTGAGAGAGAAGATGCAGAGCCTCATTTGCTGCAAAGGTAAAATTTCACCTTATCTCAGAAGCATTTTAGTAACAACTGTACAAAGACGAACAACAACAACAACTGTACAAGGAAACAAATCTTGAAAACTAGTCAGGAAAGTGAAAAGAAGCTATAGGTGATCCCTTTTATTGAAGTGAAACAAAAGGCCAGGAAAGTAGAATTGATTTATAAATACAGTTTGAGATTACAATTATGGTGCTTAAATGCTAATAAGTGAAGATGGCTTGACATAAAAGAGTAGAAGCAAAACCATTGGATGGCAAATAATTTTGAGTTTATTTGCCTTTGTGTGCAAACCAAATTTCAGAAGATAGCCTTGCTGCTAGTGCATCTGATGTAACAAGCTCCAAATATACTACTCCTAAGGATTCTAGCTATTCTTAGTAAAATCCACCTCATGAATTCATATGAGATATGATTTTTTTTCCTCCACTTAATTAATAAGATGTGTTTCAAAGTGTATATAGAATAAGTTGCTTGAAACTATAGTGGCTGGCAACATAGCAAAGACACGAAGAATCATAATACTGGATTTCCCCACATAATTCAAATTTTAATTTTTTTTAAATATCCCCACAACTATAATTTTTTTTTTGGTAATTAATGTACGAGACCTATTAGGTGACAATACTTTGCGGTTTGAATTGCACTTAGTGTAGATGTATTATGATTTATTGAAATATGATGAAATTAATTTCTTGAACCATACTTCTTCTTATAAATCAAGTAATGCATTCCACATATCTCATTCAAAATTCAATTTGGCTTTTGCGGTGTTGCACTAATAGGTCATGTGCCTATCTGGATTTTTCATAAGTGCTCTAAAAAATTTTAGCCTTTAAATTTCAGAAGAAGCGGCCCCACTTCCACACTCATATAGGTAAATTCATCAAGTGTGTAATTATAATTAAACATATCATCAAAAAATGGCTCTGAATTCATTAAGAGATTGTCTCATCCTTATAATAATTACAGTTGCACTATTTACATCATAAGAAGGGGCAAAATAATAGTGTTGTACAAATTATTCAGTGACTTGTTATTACCCATTAAACTTAATTCATGGGATCTCAAATCACGTAGATTGGATTGCTGTCACTAATAATTTTATATAATGCGCTTGAGCCCCATTCCCTTCCATATTTCTTCCACTAGCTTTTTTGCTAACCGTTTTGTCAGAGGATCCGCTAGATTCCTTTCTGTCTTCACATAATTTAGAGTTATAACTCTTTAAGAGATTAGCTGTTTCACCATTTTGTATCTCAGACGAATATATTTATGTTTGCCATTATAAGCTTTATTAGATGCTCGAGCAATTGCAGCTTGACAATCACAATGAATAAAAACTGATGGTACTAGTTTCACCCACAAACGCATGCCAGCAAACAAATTTCTAAGCCATTTGGCTTCCACACCAGCTTTTTTTCAATACAACAAATTAGGCCTCCATAGTGGATCTTGCAACGAGAGTTTGTTCCTGAGATTTTCATAAAATTACTGTACCACCAAGCATAAAAACATATCCACTAGCGAATTTTATATCATTTGTATCTGAAATCCAATAAGCATCGGTAAAACCCTCGACAACGGCAGGATCACCCCACCAGGCGTCTGGGGATGCAGGGGTTGAGGCGGAACCCATGGATGCTCTGCTGCAGAGTTCGAAAGAGGCACTATTCTCAGGGAGTGCCGGGGAGGAACATTTGCTAGTACATCCCTCGGATCACAGTGGGCCATCTGAAGTGCCACTCCCATTGCCGGCGGCCCCGGGCGGTAGTCCGATATTGGTACCGAAAGAGGTGCCGGTCGAGATTTCCAATGCTCTGTATCCCCAACAGAAGCCCGCTCCTTCGCACGATGGGCCGTCAGAGATGCTTCCACTGCACTCCCCTGGCAAGACCGCCTCTCAAGAGCAATCCCTCCGGCCAGCTGGGCTGCCGGGAGTTGAGGAGTCTCTGCCTTCTCCAGCTCCGGTCATGGAGCCTCCTCCAACCCGGTCCGGTTCGAGGATAACCAGGCTTCGAGTGAACCCAGTTCTCCCTTGGCCGGCCCCCTGCTGTGACTGTGAGCGAGGGGCTCGAGGTCTATAATATGCAGACTGCCTTGATCTCATTGGAGGCATCAGCTCCTGCAGCGGTCTTTAATGACACACCACGCGTCACAATTCGACAGAGGCCTTGGGCGAATTTTTGGCTACGGATCATAACGAAGCTGTTTCTTCTTCATCGTTGCTGGATTTTCTCCCCCTTGGTGCAAAATTCCAGTTCCTCCTGCTGAGTTGGCTCTTGGTACTCAGTCAGCGGGCCATGTAAGCACCTTGGGAGCCTCAAACAAGGCTGACTTGGTCATGGATGTTCATGTTTGTCTTTGGTCTTGTTTTTTGATGACTTGCTTTGGGTTTATCTCTGTTGCTGCTAAGGTATGGGGTAATCTGGTTTGGCTGTCCTGTCGGTTAATGTGGCAACCAGCTTTGCACCATACATTACCGCTGGTCTCTTCTCCTGTTCGGTTGTCTCAGTGGGTGTTTTAATCTGTGGTGGTTTGCTGATTTATCTATGCATCTAATTCTTGGAATGTCCGTGGATCTGGTGCCGCTGAAAAAGGCGTGCGATAAAGATCTTATTGAGCTCCATCAGTGCGATGCCATTTCGATTCAAGAATCGAAAGTGGCCTCACCCACACCGGCTTTTTTGAAGTCTATTGGTGGTTTAAAAGTGGATGAACGGGAATCACTCGACTCCGATGGGCTCTCTGGTGGCATTCTTATTGGCTGGTCCTGCAAACTATTCTCCTTAAAAGAAACCTATAGAAACACTTTCTCTGTGACCGTTGTGCTTTGGTGCCGACATTTGAACATGGATCTTACTCTCACTGCAGTCAATGGTCCGCATGATACAAGCTCACGAGATCTTTTCTTTGAAGAATTAGGAGAAATCAGGTTGAATTGCTCTGGTCCCTGGTTGGCTGGTGGGGACTTCAATATAACTAAAACAGTGGCTGATCGTAAGGGGGGACAACAGAGCACCAGAGATAATATGATCTTCATGGATTTCATCTCTTCCCCCAATCTGTTGGATCTGGATCTGAAAGGAAGAAGTTTCACTTGGAGCAATGGGAGGGAGGATCCATCTATGACCAGGTTTGACAGGTTTCTTCTCTCACCTGAATGGGACAATGTCTTCCCAGCATGCATCCAGAAGGCCTTGCCATGCTCTACGTCGGACCATATCCCAATCTTTCTGGATTGTAATTGCCACTTCCAACTTCATTCGATATTCAGATTCGAAGCTTGGTGGGCCCAGGAACCAGAGATGGTGGACATTGTTCATAATAATTGGAGAAGTATCAGACATGAGGTTGACCCTGCGGCGGCATGGGTGCAAAACCTTAGGAGGGTCCAGAGAGCCATTAAAGTTTGGTCTGCTTCGAAGAGGATCTGGAACAAAACCTCGAGGAGAAACTTGTACATGATGTGGGACTTCTAGAAAAAAAAAGGAGGAAAAATGCCTCTTAGCCCCGGGGAGCTAGCAACCAAGAGAATCCTAAAAACTGAATTGGAAGATGTTTACCACAAAGAAGAACTGTATTGGAAACAAAGAGCCAAGGTCCATTGGCTCAAGGAAGGAGATGGTAACACTGCATTCTGTCGCAAAATGGCATCGAGCAAGAAGAGGAGAAATTTCATAGCCTCTTTGTTTGAAGATGGTATTGAATATCAGAGTCCAGAGGACATTGCTTTTCAGCTTTTGACCTTCTACAAAAACTTATTTGGTGTTCACTCCTCAACCTATTTTCAATTAATTGGCAGCTTCTGTATGAAATTGATAGGCCGGACCTTGTGGGTTTGGATACTGAATTTTCTCTAGAAGAAATCAAAAGAGCGGTCTTTTCCTTCGATGGTCTCAAGGCCCCTGGTCTAGATGGATTCACCATGATCTTCTTCAAGATATTTTGGAGCCTTATCAGCGATGACTTGTTGGTCCTCTTTGAGATGTTTCATAATGGTTTCCTTGATCTAGATAGGTTGAACTTCGCATTCATGACTCTTATCCCCAAGAAGGAAGGGGAGCTGTCAGCGAGAGATTTCAGACCAATTATGTCTCTTGAATGGTGTTTATAAGATCATCTCTAAGGTGTTAACTAACGATCTGGCGCCCTTCTACAGAATCTTATTGGTGATGCTCAATCGGCCATTATCAAGGGTTGTTCTATTGTGGAGAGGTATCATGTGCAAACTGGACTTCGAAAAGGTATTTGATAAAATCAACTGAGATTTCCTTCTCTCTCTCCTTGAAGCTCGAGGCTTCCCCGGTAGATGGATTCTTTGGATCAGATCTCTACTTTCTTCTTCTTCCGTGGCTATGCTAGTAAATGGCAAGCCTGAAAAATGGATCAAATCTAAGCAGGGTTAAGGAAGGGGACCCACTGTCGTCGGTTTGTTTCTTCTCATAATAGATATATTGTGTAGACTCTTGAAGCAGACTAGCTCTCTGGGAATCTTGAGAGGAATTGGGCCAAATGAAGTATTTCAAGGTATTAAAAGTCTCTAATTTATTGATGACACCTTGCTTTTTGTTCAGGTGATAGAGAAAGCCTCGTTGCTGCCAAGGCTATCTTGCTTGCCTTTGAAAGTGCCTCTGGTCTCAAAATCAACTTCCACAAGAGCTCAATTGTCTATTTGAATATGGAGGACCAAGAAGCTTATTGTTATGCAAAATTATTTAACTGCAAAAGAAGCAAACCACCGATTACTTATCTTGGTCTACCCTCCATGATAGGAAGCTGCCTAAATACTGTTAGATGCCGCTAATTGAGAGGATTGGAGCAAATCTAGCTTTTGAAAGGTAAATTTCTTTCATGAGGTGGAAGGTTGACTCTTATTAACTCTATGCTTTCTACTTTATCCAGCTATTATATGTCTGTTTTCGAACTGCCAAAGTGGGTCATTATTAAAATTGGTCAGATGAAATGGGCTTTCTTGGGAAAGGAAAGATAAGGTCAGTGGCTTCCACTATCTAGCTATTTGGGACTCAGTGTGCAAATCTATTGAGCAAGGAGGATTGGGCATTAAGAATCTTGAGCAAATAATATAGCTTGGCGATCCAAGTGGGCATGAAAATTCATAAATGGTTCATCAAATCCGTGGTGGCACCAAGTTAAGTAGGCCTATTACTCGAGATGGAGGCTTGGCATGTTGCAAGGAACTACTCTCGATTCTCACAAGTCTGGAAAGATGTGAACAAGCACTTGAGTGCCTTTTGGAACTGTATTTCTTTCAAACTTGGTGATGGTGCAAAGATTAGATTTTGGAAGGACTGTTAGGCTAGGCCTATCTTCTTGGCAGAGTTATTTTCAGATCTCTATGCAAGGATTGTCTCACATAATTGTACTATAAATAGCAATGGTCAGTTAGGTCTATTGCTTGAAAATTTAGATTAGAAGGTCTCTTATTTTGGAGCAAACTGATCAGCTTGATGCCTTGAATGCTATCCTTTCAAATATCAAACCATCTAGACTTGGAGACACACCAACGTGGAAGCTTTCACAATTTAGTTCATTCACTGTTGAGTCCCTTTATAATTTTTAAATAATGGAGGACTTGTGTGCCCTTATCACAAAGTAATTTGGAAGGCTGCAATTTCAATGAAAGTCAAGGTATTTTTGTGGTTGATTATGAAGAATAAAATTCACACGGGAGCCAATCTTGCTAAGAAGGGATGGATGATTATCACAGGATATTCTCTTTATGGTGCAAATGGAGAAACGATCTTGCACCTCTTCCTCAAATGCCCGTTTGCAAGAAGCTTAATGAATGCCATGAAAATTCAACTGAAAATTAGAGAATGGCCTTCTTCTTTTAATGAGCTCTGGATATCTTGGAGAAGAAGGAAGTTCCCTGCATCTTTGAAGAGATGTATTGACTAACTGATGGCTGCCTATTGTTGGGAGGTTTGGAAGGAAAGGAACAACAGGATGTTCTTAAATAAACATTCAAATATCTTCTTATTTTACAAAAATTCTACTAGACTACAATTTGATAAGGCATTAAATCTTTTAGAATTCTTTGAAAAGATTGCTATCCCCTGCTGTAGTCCTCGAAGCTGCACATATCAACTGAAGAGTGTCTATCAAAGTTATTACCGCAGGTGACCTCTACTACATCATCTTTTCCAATTCCTTGTGGTCAGTCATTATTTTTATCATTTTACTTTGTTTTACTATTTTATGGATTTTGGTTTATTTTCTTGTACTCTATTTTACTGTATTCTCTCCTATGTAAATAATTTTTAGTAATAAAAGGCGGTGGCATACTCTCTGCTTCCCTTTCACTAAAAAAAAACAGCAGGATAACCATTAGAGTGCAAACCAAAATTCATTGTTCTTTAAGATATTTCAAAATTCTTCTAACAGCAATCTAATGATCATGTCCATGATTATGAGAATATCGACTTAGTCTACACACAATGTAAGCAATATCAGGTTTAGTATTATTCATTAAATACATCAAAGAACCAATAATTTTAGAATATTCAACTTGAGAAACAAGATCACCAAGATTTTCTTTAAATGTAAACTACTACCATATGGGGTCCTACTCGGAGAACAATCAAAATGATCAAATTTTCTCAAAATTTTCTCCACATAGTGAGATTGAGAAAAAGCAAGATCATTTTCTACATGAGATATTTTAATACCAATTATCATATCAGCTTGTCCTAAGTTTTTCATTTCAAAATTTGATGATAAGAATAACTTAGTGGAATTCATAATTTCTAAATTTGTGTCAAAAATAAGCATATCATCAACATATAAACAAATAATAACTCCATATTCACCATCAAATTTTAAGTAAACACATTTATCTGATTCATTGATTTTATAACCATTCTTTATAAGCATACCATCAAACTTTTTATGCCATTGTAAAGGAGCTTATTTTAAACCATATAATGATTTAATTAATTTGTACACCTTATGTTCAAATCCAGGTTGCTCATGACCTTCAGGTTATTCCATATATATTCTTCATCTAAATCACCATTCAAAAAGTAGTTTTAACATCCATTTGGTGAATAACTAATTTATGAATAGAAGCCAATGCAATTAATACTCTAATAGTACTTATTTAGTCATAGAAGAATATCTATCAAAAAAATCTTCATCCTCTTTTTGTTTGAAAACTTTAGCAACCAACCTTGCCTTAAATTTATCAATCCTACCATCATATTTTAATTTCTTCTTAAATACCCATTTACAACCAATAGTTTTATGTCCAAGTGGTAAATCAACTAGTACCCATGAGCCATTATCTTGTAAGGATTCTAATTCATCTTTAATTGCTTCCTTCCAAAAAACTGAGTCAATAGAAGTTATGGCTTGTTGATAATTAATTGGATTATCTTCTACTAGAAAGGATGTAACAAAATCAAGACCAAAAGAATTTTCTTCCTAGCCCTTTTTACTCCTAAGCTCATGACAATCATCTAACACTTCATTATTTTGATTTCTAACAACAGAACTAGATTGAGCACTAGTTTCAATTTTTTCTTTATAGAAAAATATTTTCAAAAAATTCAACATCTCTAGCCTCAATCATAAAGTTACCATCAAAAATATTATTTCCACTTTTAATTACTAAGAACATATAAGCAACACTATTTTGAGCATAACACAATCATTTATTTTGGTCCAAATTTTCTCTTTTTAACATTAGAAATTCCTACCTTAGCTAAACACCCCCACACTTTTAAATAACTCAAATTTGGCTTATAACCATTCCATAATTCATAAGGTGTTTTATCACTTTTCTTTGGTGGAATTCTATTTAACAAATGACAAGCAGAAAAAATTACTTCCCCCCACATATTAGAAGGTAACCCCGAACTAATAAGCATAGTATTTAGCATTTCTTTTAGTGTCCTATTTATCCTTTCAGCTATTCCATTTTGTTTTGGAGTATATGGTGCAGTTACTTCATATATTATACCATTTTGTTCACAAAAACCACTAAATAATTTTGAATCATATTCTCCTCCTCTATTGGTTCTTAATCTCTTAATTTTTTTATCTTTTTGATTCTCTACTTCAGTTTTAATTTAATAAAAGCATATAAAGTTTCATCTTTTGTTCTTAACAAGTAAAAACCGTATATCTAGAAAAATCATCTACAAATGTTATATAATATTTCTTACCTTCTCTACCCATTTGATTTCTAAAATCACTAAGATCACTATGGATTAAACCTAGAAGTTGTGACTCTCTAGAAGTGACAGCTTTAAAAAGTTTTTTAGCAAATTTAGCCTTAACACAAGTCATGCATTTTCAAAATTTGTGTTAGATATATTTGGAATTAAGCTTAAGTTACTCATCTTTTAATTGATACAATATTTATATGGCTTAATCTACCATGCCAAAAATTTAAGGAATCAACAAGGTAAGCAGAAGTACTAGCAACTTTATTAATAGAATCAACAAGTATATTCAACACAAATAAGCCCCCATGACAATATCCTTTTCTCATAAAATTTCATTACGGGTCAAAATCAGCTTATCAGACTCAAATACTAGTTTCACACTAATTTATTCAACAAAGAATCCGAAATTAAATTCTTCAGATATTCGGGATATGATACACATCATTAAGTTAAAGAACTTTACCAGAAGTAAGCTTTAGATTTATTTTGCCCTTGCCAAGCATAGGTGAGGATTGTACATTTCCCATGTATACATAGTCACCATCAACTTTCTCATAAGTGGCCAAAAGATTGCGATCCTTGCATATGTGCCTAGTAGCACCAATGTCCACCACTCAGTCACGAGGATTATCTATAAGATTGACCTCAGACACTACAACAGCAATGTTATATATTGCTCTAAAATTATAGAGAGATCAAGGGGTTTTCTGCAAATAATTTATATATATATTCTTTCCTTGTTTATCTCCCGTGACAGCTTAGAATTCCTCTTCGGGTGAACCTCTATTTCGGGGAGTTTATTTTTTTTTTTCTTCTTTAAAAGGAGACCGCGGTATCCTTTTTTTTTGGGTGTGCGTGCGCGATGGTTCCCGATGTTCTTGCGCGGGCTTGGTTCCTGGTTTCTCCCGCTAGTGTTTTCCTGGTGTGTCGTCTCTCTTTCTTCTTGAGTTCCTGATGGATGAAGGCTTTTGGTTGGTGTTCTACTTTTTTCTTCCTTCTCAGTTTCACGGATGCCCTATGCTGATGACCGAACGCTTCTTCGGTTGGTAAGGAGGTATTCATCTTGATTTTTATCGAAGATTGAGAAAAGTATCTTCGCCTCAGGTATTCTCTTACCTTTGATCTATTGCCGAGGCTGAGATTGGTAGATCCAATTGGATCTTTGTTGCCTTCTATTTGATACTCTGTTGCCTTCTTGTTGATTTCGGTTTTGGATATTTTATACCTCATATTGTACCTATTTTTGGGATGGATTTATAGTGGATTGCTCCTCCTCCCCGTGGATGTAGGCCCCTTGTGCCGAACCACGTAAATCTTGGTTTCTTTATCTTTGTTTATTTATGCCTGCAATGTGTTTGGCGAATTGTCTCAAAGAGATTAGACATTAGATCAAAAGTCTAGGTCGATCCAATCCGGTGCGCATGATCTCAACAATTGGTATCAGAGCACTTGGATGGCTGGTGACAAGAACAAATTTTCAATGGCTAATGATCCGACGTCTGTCTCTCACTCCACCATCATCAGGCATGAAGTGGCCGTCTTTGATGGCACGGGAGACTTTTCACTATGGAAGGTAAGGATGAAATATTTGTTGGTTAAAGAAGGTGTAGCAAAAGCTCTTAAGGATATGGATTCAATCCCGAGAGATAATGAGGCTGCTAAAGAAGAAATTAACGAGAGAGTCCTAGGAATCTTGTTTCAGGTTTAAGTGATAAAGTCCTACGCAATGTTGTGAACTATATACAGCCAAAAGTGTATAGAAAAATTAAACAGTTTATATATGGTAAATCCTGACTAATAGATTATATTTGAGAAAAAATTACACACATTTCGCATGACAGAAGGAACTTCACTTAAGGATCACTTGGATGAGTATAATAAGCTCCTGCTTGATCTAGTAAATGTTGATGTCGATGTAGATGAAGAAGATAAGGCTTTGATTCTAATTTACTCTTTGCCTAAGTCCTTTGAGTATATTACCACTACCATGCTTTATGGAAGAGAAACAATAAGTCTTGAAGAAGTAGAAGCTACCTTGTTATCCAATGAACTTAGATTAAAAGTACAGCTTCAGCATCAGGCTCAGACTCCAGCTCAAGGTCTTACTGTTAGAGGTAGAGATGAACAGAAAAAGAGGGGACAGGGTAGAAGTAAGTCCAAAAATAGATCAAAATCTAGGCCCAAAAAATCAGGTATTTGTCACTATTGTAAAAAGCCAGACCACTGAAAATCTGAATGTAGACTTCTACAATCTAAAAGGGAGAAGGAACAAAAAGATAAAAGAACAATCTCTGATACAGCATCAATTACAGTTTCTTCAGGAAGTCATAGCAGTATACCAGATGATGCAATGTTTACAGCTGCCTGCAGTGTTAATCATGCTGACACTTGGATCGTAGATTCTGGAGCATCCTTCCACATGACACCTCACAAGGAATGGTTCTCTTCCTTTAGATCTTGTGAAGGTGGTACTGTTCTTCTTGGAGATGATGGTATCTGTAATATAGAAGGTATTGGAACAATATAAATTAAATCTAATTCAAATACTGTGGTGATATTGGATGATGTCAGATATGTTCCTAAATTAAAAAGGAACCTTCTCTCAATACATGCCTTTGACAGAGCAGGATATGAGGGCAGATGGGGTAGAGGATCTATAACTATCAATAAAGGGGTATTAACTTTATTGAGAGGTAAATTAAGTGGCATCCTTTACTATCTGGATGGCAGTACAGTTGTTGGTCAGGCATCAGTAGTACAATCTTCTATTGAGCAGTTGACACATTTATGGCACCAGAGACTAGGACGCATTTCAAACATAGGTCTACAGGAGCTAAGCAGACGTGGTCTGCTGAGTGGTCAGAAGATTGGTGTACTTGGATTCTGTGAGCACTGCATATTTGGAAAACAACACAGAGTCAGCTTCACTACAGGCATGCATAGGACAATTGGTATATTAAACTATATTCATTCTGACCTATGGGGACCTACCCCAATTACATCCAAGGTGGATCAAGATATATACTTACTTTTATTGATGATTACTCCAAAAATCGGATATACACCATTAAAAATAAGAGTGATGTATTTGAAACATTCAAAAGGTGGAAGTCTATGGTCGAGAGGCAAACTGAAAGGAAGGTAAAAACTTTTCGGACTGATAATGGTTTAAAATTTTGTTCTACAAAATTTGATAACTTTTGCAAGTTAGAAGGCATTATTAGACATAAAACAACAGTGGGTACACCTCAACAGAATGGTGTGGCAGAACGCATGAACCGCACACTATTAGAGAGAGTCAGATCTATGCTATCTAGTTCTGGATTAAGTAGAGATTTTTGGGTAGAGGTCGCTCACACAGCCTGCTATATTATAAACCGATCTCCAGCATCAGTATTAAGCATGAAAACTCCGGAAGAGATGTGGACAGAAAGACCTGCAGACTATTCAGTACTCAGAATCTTTGGGTGTCCAGCTTATGCACATGTAAGAGATGAAAAATTGGACCCCCGGGCTAAAAAGTGCATATTTATTGGATATGCATATGGGGTAAAGGTTATAGATTATGGTGCATAGAGCCTGGATCTCAAAGATTTCTAGTCAGCAGGGATGTGACATTTCATGAGACAGCCACTGCTTCAAGGCAGCTACAGCCTAATTCTTCTCAAAGAGATCAGGATCGAGGTCAGCAGGATAGGACTGTTGTAGATATTGATCAGACTATTAAATCACAGCAGCAGCAGTCAAGTGAAGATACTTATAATGAACAACAACAGACAGACAGATGTAGAGATTTAGACTCAGGAGGAGGTGACATTACAAGATCAGGATCAGATTGATAGTATTGCCACTCGAAAACCCAGACATCAGATCAGAGCACCTCAAAGGTATGGCTTTGAGGATTCTGCTTGTGCTGAGTTAGTCTATTATGCTCTAAGTATTGCAGACACCATTGGTGATGAGCCGACCACATATCAGGAGGCTATTACTAGTTCACGGGTTGATAAATGGACCATAGCTATGGTTGAAGAACTTCAGTCTCTAGAAAAGAATCAGACTTGGAGTTAGTCAAATTACCAAAAGGTGAGAAGGCAATTGGCTGCAAATGGATCTTCAAAAAGAAAGAAGGAGCCACTCCTCAAGATTTTAGATATAAGGCCAGGTTAGTAGCAAAGGGATACAGTCAACGGGAGGTATTGATTACAATGAGGTATTTTCTCCTGTAGTCAAACACTCTTCTATCC
>KE504647.1:1916323-1937091 GCA_000441515.1 Elaeis oleifera
GTGTGTTACTTGCTTTTGTTGTTTCTCAAAATTTGGAGCTGGAACAACTAGATGTTAAGACAGCTTTTCTTCACGGTGATTTAGAGGAACAGATCTATATGCAACAACCATCTGGTTTTGAGGTTCCAAATAAAGAAGATCATGTATGCTTACTCAAGAGATCATTATATGGTCTCAAGCAGTCTCCAAGATAGTGGTACCGTAAATTTGATAGATTTATGGTCGACCATGGATACAGTAGATCTTCATATGACAGTTATGTATATCACCAGCAGCTTTCAGATGGGTCCTTTGTTATTTGTTATTATATGTGGATGATATGTTAATTGTAGCCAAAGACATGTCGATCATCCAGAAACTGAAAGCCGAGCTCAGTACTGCATTTGATATGAAGGATCTTGGACCGGCAAAGAAGATACTTGGGATGGGATTATTCGTGACAGGCAGTCAGGTAGATTTTTTCTTACTCAGCATAGTTATATTGAAAAAGTCTTGGACAGATTTGGTATGTCTACGATTAAGCCTGTCACTACCTCCTTTGCCAGTCATTTTAGACTTTCTGCCAGAGACTCTCCTCAGACTGAGGATGAGGAGAGATATATGTTTAGAGTGTCATATGCGAGTGCAGTTGGCAGCATCATGTACGCGATGGTCTGCACTCGATCTGATATTTCACAGGCAGTAAGCGTTGTAAGCAGATACATGGATAAGCCTGGAAAGGCTCACTGGTCAGCTGTGAAATGGATACTTAGATATCTAAAAGGCACTTCTAAATTGGGATTGATATTTACTGTACAGAGTAATTGCATAGTTACAGGATTTTGTGATTCAGATTATGCTTGTGACATGGACAGGAGAAGATCTTTGATCGGATATGTGTTTACTCTTTCTGAAAGTGCAGTAAGTTGGAAGGCTACTTTGCAGTCTACAGTTGCTTTATCTACCACTGAAGCAGAATATATGGCATTGACAAAGGCAGCAAAGGAAGCTATTTGGCTAAAAGGGTTGGTACAGGATTTGGGTCTCGAACAGGATTGTTTGGACATTCATTGTGACAGTCAGAGTGCTTTGCACCTTACCAGAGACCAGATGTATCACGAACGAACAAAGCATGTAGATGTCAGGTATCACTTCATTAGAGATCTGGTAGAGAAAGGTGATGTCAGGCTTCAGAAAATTTATACTGCCCATAATCCGGCTGACATGTTCACTAAACCAATCCCTGCAATTAAGTTCAGAAATTTTCTGAACTTGATTGGTATAAGCATTTGGTAATGCCCTGCGGGGCTTGTGGTGAGGAGGTTATAAAGTTTTTAATCCACATCTGATATAAAAGGTACAATATTTATCGCAAGAAGGAAGATTGTTATATATTGCTCCAAAATTATAGAGAGATCAGGGGGTTTTCTGCAAAATGATTTTATATATATTCTTTCTTGTTTATCTCCCGTGACAGCTTAGAATTCCTCTTCGGGTGAACCTCTATTTCTCGGAGTTTGTTTTTTTTTCTTCTTTAAAAGGAGGCCGCGGCATCCTTTTTTTTGGGTGTGCGTGCATGGTAGTTCCCGGTGTTCTTGCGTGGGCTTGGTTCCTGACTTTCTCCGCTGGTGTTCTCCCTGGTGTGTCGTCTCTCTTTCTTGTTGAGTTCCTGGTGGATGAAGGCTTTGGTTGGTGTTCTACTTTTCTTCTTCCTTCTCGGTTTCAAAGATGCCCTGTGCTGATGACCGAACACTTCTTCGGTTGGTAAGGAGGTATTTATCTTGATTTTTTGCCGAAGATTGAGAAAGATATCTTCACCTCAGGTATTCTTTTATCTTTGATCTAGTGCCGAGGCTGAGATTGGTAGATCCGATTGGATCTTTGTTGCCTTCTATTTGATACTCTGTTATCTTCTTGTTGATTTCGATTTTTGGTATTTTATACCTTATATTGTACCTATTTTTCGGGACGGATTTATAGTGGATTGCTCCTCCTCCCCGTGGATGTAGGCCCCTTGTGCCGAACCACGTAAATCTTGGTTCTTTGTCTTTGTTTATTTATGCCTGCAATATGTTTGGCGAATTGTCTCAAAGAGATTGGACATTAGATCAAAAGCGTAGGTCGATCCAATCCAGTGCTCATGATCTCAACAAGCAATAATTTCATTTTCAACAATATTTGCAAGGGCTTAGTAGTATTGTTATCACCTCTCTTTCGAAATTCGCATCCATCGTGGTGCAAAATGTCCTATCTTACCGCAAACAAAGCAGTTACCTCTTTTCTTCCGGATTTGAAGATTGTTATTGTTTCGTTGAAATTTATTGTTTCCACCTTTGTTGTTGAAATTGCTGTGATTCTTCCTTCTCTCTCTCCTTGGTTCCAACTTGAGTTTGGTCTCCACCAAGTTTGCCTTCATTGAGGCACCATTACTTGCGGGTGCAAAATTTTTGTTGGCTTCCTCTAGCTATCCGAAGGTAGGCAATCAATTGTTCCAGGTTCTTGTCTTTCTTCTTGTGTATCAGTACACTCTGTCTCATTCCAAGAGAATGGGAACTTATCAATTAAAGCTGCCTTTTGGAAAGCATCGTTCATCTGTATTCCTTCAAACAATATATCATATAATAATTTTGAAATTCATGAATTTGCAAGTCGACACTTTTTGTCATTAGCCATCTCATATCTAAGAAATTTGCTTGTAGCAAACTTCTTAGTACCTGCATCTTCAGTCACATAAGTTTTGTTCCAAATATCCCACACTTCTTTGGCAGTGTTATATTTCCAATAAACATCATAAAACTCATTTGATAAGGTGTTTAGCAAATAATTTTTACACTAATCATTATCAGTATCCCAAGACTTAATTTCTTCTTTTTGTCATCATTAGCTTTGGGTTTAGGACGCGAGGTTTTAAGAACATAAAAAACGGCTAGTGTTTTGAGAGCAAATTGAATTTTAACTTTCCACCGCTTGAAATTTGTTCCATCAAAAGACTCAACACGAGTTAAATCAGAAACAAGTTTTTCAGGAGAAGGATTTGGAAAATAAAAGTGGACATTGTCGGCTTTAAGATTGTAAAAGAATTAATGAAAACAATAAGATAAGGATCAAGAGTAAAGCAGACAAAAGAATAAACATAAGCAAAATAATAAAGAGAATAAGGGTTTAGAAACACATATGAAGAAAACTGAGATGTGGAAGAACCACTCTCCTTAAAGCCGATTCCGTGCCCACGAAGTAGATTACTCGGCGCAAGTTGGTTTATGCGCATCCGACCTCCAGGATTATTCAGTTTCTTCCGATCAAGTGGGCACATACAATGATAGGAAGACCAAGCCTTGAATTTTGATTATCCAATAAAGAAATGAGATTTTCTTTTAAACTATAGTTTAGAGGAGGAAAGGAGGCTTGTGACTTAAAAGATTGTATATATAAAACTTTGGCAGAGGACGACTCATATAGAGGGAAGAAAGTAGCCGTTTGCACCATAAATTTTTGAATATAAATGAATCAAAAATCGATTCTCATTTTACTAAAATGCAAAACATTTCAAAGCTATAAAGCCATTACTTTAATACCTTTTGTTTTGTGTGCTGTGCCCTCATGAAGTCGCTATCTTTTATCAGATTTAGTTTTTAAAATCTTTTTCACTAAATGGCCATAATACCTCCCACTAAAGAGCCACTACCATATGCTTTCAAGAAAGCAAATATAATATTTTAAATAGCCTTTGAATGCCATAAAACTAACATCCATGCTAGAAAATCGATGTTGAAAATCCAGATTCAATGTTGGACAAATTTTCATAATTAATGTCATTTTCAAAACCAACATTTTATGCATTAAACAAAGATAATAATATTTTGATTACAATATCAAAACATGTCAGTGTTTAATTTTAAACTTTGAATTAAACATTAAATTACTAACAGGTTTCAGATCTGGTCAGCAGTCATAGTGGCTGGGATCTTCACATATTGGAACAAGCTTTTAACTTGGAGGTGGCTCAACATATTAAATCTATTCCTCTTTCAAAATACCACTATCAGGACATAATTGTTTGGGCAGCCACTATGTTTGATTATCTTAAAGCAAGAGATGTTTATGCGGTTCTTAGTACCAACCGGGAAGAATTGAGAGTAGTAAGTATGGATGGATCTGAAAGATGACTACTGCACCGAGAGCTAAGATAATCAATCTGGTGGAAAGTGGTGTGGGGCAAGCTGCCGTGTAAATAAGTGCTACATTCTAAAAGGTGTCCGGCAAATGAGTCTAAATAGTAATGTCTGCATTACAGCAGTGGACACAGCATCTTTTGCTTACCTGTGCTACGGCCTCTCAAATATATCCCCACCTTTAACTCTTTGAATCAGCTGCTTGATACTTTGTCTGGTTACCTCATTATACCACACGAATTTTATTTTTTTTATTTTTTTTTTGGTTAAGAAGATGAAAGCTATACTATTGAAGTGAAAAGAGTGCTGTACCAGTAGTTACAGACATGAACCAACAGAGGAAGACAGACCATAGAATAGATACAACAACAGGAAGACACAAGAGAACCAAAACCTGCTAAATGTATTAATACAAAAGTTGCATGAAGACCCAAGAATAGCAAATTATTTAGCTTGAACCTGTGCGCCAGAATTTGAAACCGAGGAATGTCAATATATGTTTGGAAATGCACCTGTGTCATCTGCATTATACTGAAGTTTGAAGCTGCAGAAGATATATATAACAGGATGCTTCTTCATTGAGCAGTATGTGATGTGAACAATCAACATAAAATCCATTGATCAATAAAGAAGACCTGAAGTAGTGAAAACCCTCTTCTTTATAAAAGTCTGTAAGTTCATTACCATCCCAATAACACATGTAAATGTTAGCCGCACTGACTATAACCACAGAAAACTGCTGCCAAATAAACTGAGTGTACCCCCGGCAAAGTCCAACTATCTTTAAATAATGCTCACAGCGCCAAATAACACAGCAAGCATCTAAGCAAATGATCAGCATCTGATAAAAATACCCACCGTTAAACTTGTCCAATATATGAAGTACCACGAGCATCTGATTGCAAAATATTAGATAACTGATTGGGCAAAACATCATGATGGTCGAAAGATAAGGAAACAGAACCTGAATTAGAAGCTAACCAATCAGCAGTCTGGTTAGCCTGTCGATAGACATGAGAAATTTTGCAAGGATGCAATATCATTTGGGTTTCCATGAAAGAGATCACTGACCAGAGGCCAAGCAGGGTTCTTGGGGGCTGAAGTTGCGTGATCCAGCCAATAACTGGGCTAGAATCCCCCTCAATCCAGCATAAGGTACAGAAACATTAAACAACTGGCGACTAGCAGCTCTAATGAGCATACCTTGATAATCCCTGATCACATATGCAGCTGCAGCACCATCTGCTTTTACCGCCCCATCAAAGTTAATCTTCAAAACTCTAAAGGGAGGGGACTGCCGGGCAACAGAAATAGAGGTTAAGCACCTCTGATTTGCAGGACAAGGACAGTCCCAGTACCTTAGAGGAGTAGAAGATGTAGAGTTATAATCCAACACAACAAGCTGACGCACCAACTGATAGGGGTCAGTATAAAAACCTTCAAAAACTCTAGCATTACGGGCTTTCCATAATAGCCAGGCTAGATAAACACAAGCTGCCTGATACCTCTTTTCACCCGGAGTATTAGAAACCATTTCAAAAAAAACTGGTTAAAGTACGAGGAACAACATCCATAGCATATATATGAGCAAGATTCCTCCAACAGCTTACCGCAACGGGACATAGAAGAATAACATGCTCGCAATCTTGTATGCAATTAACACACATATCACATAGTTGATGATCAGCTGATAAAATACCTTTATTAACCAAGAAAATTTTGCATAGAATCTTTGAAAATACAGTTGCCAGTAGAACATTTTAACTCTTTGAGGAACCTGAAGTTTCCAAATCTAACTACAGTTTGCCGTAGAAAAGATGGGAGGATCAGATTTAAGAGATGCCATTATCTCTTTAAGAGACACATGAGAAGACCTGGAACCGTGCCACCCTATCTGCTCAGATCAAGAACCATAAGGGATAGGTATGCTCATAATAATGGTCATCATCTCAGACGAAACCAGGGAGGATAACAGATTAGTATTCCAACCAGTAGCATGTGAAAACAAGTGCCCAACCCACATGTTCTCCCAATCAATGTCCATATTGATACAAGTGGGCCAGGCACTAAGGAGGATTCATTGCATCCAGGGGTCATAAAAGGCATGAATAAATTTACCATCCCCAATTGACCAAATAAAATCAAAGCGAAGATTACAGCCCCTTCTTGCAAATGCAGACCAAATTGAAGAGCACTTCGCAGACTTACGATACGAGGCCCAATACCAAATGAAATATTGCTCGTCAGTTACACAGCATGGATTATTTGGAGTGCTCAGAATGATCGAATTTTCCAAGGAAAGCAATGCGACCCGGATCACATCTCACATCTAGCACAACACCTCGCCTATAAAATTCATTAAATGGCTGTCCATGTTACTGATTCACCAAGCATGCAGCATTGGGATACCAGAACCTCAGTGAGCTCAGCAAATTCCTCTTTCTCAAGAAGGATTCTCTTGGGAACCCCCATCCTGCGGTATGGGGTATGGTGAAAGTAAATTTTGATGCATCTTGGCAACAAGGGAGGGCGGGAATAGGTTTCATCAAAAGGGATGACAATGGACTTCTGTTGCATGCTGGCTCAAGCATGTTTCATTCCACTTCAATGCCTCAAGCTGAACTTAGAGCTGCCTGGTTGGGGCTGTTATTTGCCATCCATCAACTAAAAAGGATCTGAGCTGCCTGGTTGGGGCTGTTATTTGCCATCCATCAACTAAAAGGATCTGCCTTGAAAGTGATTCGGTAACTGCAGCAAGTTGCATTGAAAGCACATCTCATGCATCAATTCATCTTCTGCTATCAGACATTTTGCCCGCTTCGGGAAAAAAAACTGATAATCTGCTCCATGATTCTGACTGCAATTTTGTTTGTGTCATCTAACACCCACCCCAACCCAAAAAAAAAAAAAGGGTCGTAAAAATCAAAAAATAAGTTACCATAAAATACATCCCCTCTTGTGTTTTATAAAGGTTTTATGGAAACCATGTTTTATAACTCATCTATTCTAAAAACTCACAAGTCATCTTGGATGGTTATCTATTTTAAAAACTCAGACGATCGTCACCATCCTAGCGGGCGTAAACCGTAAGGCCCATGCCCGACAAGCTTCCAATTCTAGCAGGAAGAAGTATGATGATAATCTTCTCATCCATACTTCGGTGGTACTCCTCCATCCAAGGAAGAAAAGAAAAAAGAAAAAAAAAAAAAAAGGGGGGGCGACCACGTCGCCCGACAGGCGGTTCGAAAATGAAACCCACAGGCGAGACCACAATGGATGAACGTACCAAGCGGGCCCTCATCCATTGGCTGGAGAGCATTAAGCCTACATGCCGAATCAGAAATTCTCGCAACATCCGTGTCCCAACTCTTGAACTTTCGGAAACCCCTGGGCCCCGAAAGAATCAAGTTGCACCGAAGAATGAGTGGGAAAACCAACATACATGACAGAAACAAAATACAAGAAGTAAATTACATCTAGAATCAGACAGAATTATCCACAAATTACAGCACTTTCCAAGTTATCGCAGCTTCTGTGACCCACTGACTCGAGTAACAAAGAACCAAACAATAATTATATTTATAATCCCTACCAAGCGAGATCATTTAACACATTTTGCAATTTTAAAGGAGAAATCACATCTAATTTGCAACGATAAGAGTAGACGCGAGTAAAACACTTCATTTCCTTCTCTCAACGTTTTCAAGTTGCCAGACTTAAATGACATACTACATTATACTCTTAACAGAGCTCATACAAAAGACACTTTCAAGATAAACAAACCAAGAATGAATTCTTCTATTAAACCTCTAAAGAAACTCATGCTATACAGGAGGTAAAAGACTATACCCTGTGCTTTTTAATCACCTGCAACAATACATACTTTGACATTAAATTCGTCAAAATCATTTCCTCCCCTTTCTGTCATTCATAAACCGCTGACAAATGATCCACATCTGGCTACCGCTGATCCACTGATAGGAAGCCAGAGACTTGTCTTTGAACCAAAATGCAACCCGGTACGATGTCTTCCATAAAAACCGCTTCTTATTTGGTACCACCCCGACCAACACTACCGGACCGACTGGACCTGACCGGACAATAAACACGACTCCCCCAACTGACATTTGACTCGGCCCCATCAGCATTGCTGGGCCACCATCCTCCAATGTCTGCATAGCCTGAAAGTTGGGTTCAACAAATCTTCTATCACACAACTTTAAAAATTGGACATAGGCCATTCATCTCAGGGATTGGTCATGTGCACACAAGGAAAGAAATTGTAAATCTTAAACTATCTAACCTTTTAGCTGAAGTTGAATCCGCCAGATGGAACTTGGAGCTGCTCGTTGTTCCCAAAATGGAATCCAGTTTGAGCAGCATCGCCTGCGGGCATGGCATCATCTTCCTCCTCCAACCAATATGTCTCAAGGATCTTCACAGCCTTCTCATAGATCTCAGTGTTGTCATGGCTCTGAAGATTCTCAATCTTCTCCAAACCTCAGCTTCATCAATCATCTGTGCATACAAGTTCACACCCCCGGTTGTCCCCAAGTTCTTTCTGCTTCACCAACCTTCAGGATGTTTTCAAGCCCTTCCAAACAAACTGTGACAATTCTTGGGTCGGGGCAAACAAGGAGATCACACAAGGGCTTGATACATCCCTGGCTCACTAGAAACCTGCACCAGTTCACCACAACCAACCACGCTAAGTTAAAAGCTGCGTGAAACCTCCAGACATGAAAAAGTAACTGATAAATGTTTTTGGATAGGGAGCACATACTTTATTTGATCATGGGTGCCACCAGAAGTTGCATTTGAGATGGCCCACGCAGCCTCTTTCTTGATATCAAATTCAGCAGTCTGCAGCAGGTGCACTAAAGGACCAATGATACCGGCAGCAATCACAGCCTGGGATTCAATCATATCAACTGTTCTCAGAATGATAAAGAATCTTGATAGGGACGAAGAAAAGGTTGTTACAGTAAACATTTAATAATTCAGTGTAATACAAAACTTCCACATATTTAACTTCAGAGTCAGTTCTCTCAAGAGATAATGATTAAATTTCTATAAGCCAAATGGCCTCTGCTCATGCCATCAAGCATATTGCTGGCATATCTCATGACATCAAAGAAAATTGGTATCAAATCAAATGTCTCTCGTTTTCATCCTTCATACCTGTATCTGTTCCTTATTCCCTGCCGTGATATTTGATATGGTCCAGCAAGCTTCCTTCTTGATGGATTTCTTATGATTGTGTGTCAAGAGGCTCAGGAGGCAAGGAAGTGCTTGATGATTGATAACATACTGGAGGCGGAAAAAATATATTGTATTATGACATAGGATAATGAGAATAGAGGAAAAGTACAACAACACATATTCTAACAAAAGTTTCTTCCAACCAAAATCCACACATTTGAATACAGCAAGCTAAGGTACAAAAATGCTGGTCACAACTGAGGTAAAAATTCAAACTTAAGAACATGTATGTAGAGAAAGCTGATATGACATTGGTAGCAGAATGTGACATAATTACCATAAAGAAACAGCAAATTTAAGCCAACTAAACGTAAAAGTTAAACAAATTCCTCAGAAAATAAATACAGATAAACGAAAGTATATCACCAATATATGAATGATATAAAAATAGGCATGCATTGTTATGTTGCACGTAGCTCAAGTATGCAAAATATGCTTGCTTTTTGACTTTCAGCTGTCAACAGAATCAGAAGTAGGAAATGTATATAAATTCAGACTAAACTACGATTTTTCTGCTACACAATCATCTGATACCAAAGCGAAAATTGTAACATGTACCATCGTTCTTCATTTCCAATAGACATCTCAGTTTCCAAAATTTACTAATTTCACTGTACTTCGCAAAAGAACTTCTCAGCTAAAGAGAAAGTGTCTACTTGGAACATAACATGCAGAAAAGATTCAAATAAAGCAGCAGCCTGGAGTCACTCCCAAAAGACTAATTAGTACCCAAACATGTACAACATCTGATGTAAGAAATTATGTTGCTATTCCGAAGCAATGTTACAATTTTTTATGAATACTTCTCAAAAATTCCAATATTATTCTAGTTTTCAGTACACTAATTATCTAAAGTGCAGAAACAAAATATCCCAAGCGGACAAATTGTGTTGTAATCTTGTTACAGGCCTATGAATTGCGGAAAGGTGACCACCAGAATTACAAAATACACAAGGTTTTCAACTGAAAGCAAGATCATTACTTTGTGATTTTGCTGATGAGCACCACAAAATGTTAAGAGTTCTACTATGGGACTTTGTTAACATGTACAGAATGCTCCACATTGATCTTGGGTTATAATTTAACTTCTTCATCACATCCGCATCAGTGAAATCTATCCTTCTAAAGACATAGCAAACAGTTTTTTTTTTAATTTAATAATGTGCAACCATATAGCTATATGACAGCCGCACATTTCAGAAACATTCACTTAGAACACCACCCATCTATGGTGATCACTTGGGATTATCCAATCATATTGGCATATAGGATCTGAGATGCATCTAAAATGTAGCAGTAGTGCACCAAGAAACCCAGGATTTCAATGATGACATGCCTTCTGATCTATCCTACTCTCCTTCTCAGGCTCCTGACCACACAGCTGACCATTTATCTTGTTTTTCACACAGGTAACATGACCAGAAAGCTGCACATCTAAAGATCCCAAAACCTTGCATCTATCTTTATTTGCATAATATCAATAATCCTATCAGTCCAAATGTAACCATGCAGCCACACAGGGTAAAGGCGACACAAACAAGTGCAAGCAAACAAGTAAATGATGCCACATAAATCCAGCCAAGTGTCTCTGCACGGTTATAAAGGGCATTGTAACTACCATTAACAAGAACATTGCAACTACCACATCTTTGAAAGCGAGAAAAAGGTTCCCAACAATGGTCACAAATCAACATGAAAGCATGTCATAAGCATCGTAGTGGGGAATATCATATGTTTTATGCCAAATTATCGCCATTCAGATTTGTTAGTAGAAAAATCATAGGTACTCACCATAAATGCTGCTCAAAATTCTATTTAGCAATTTATAGAGTACCTACTTGTCACAAGGCATCAAGCACAAGAGCAATGCCAGAAACAATGCAAAATTGTTGTTAAGATACCTGTGTCTGCACATCATCTCCAGTGACAATGTTACCAACAGTCCGAAGAGCTGGAATAAGCACAGAAGGTGAAGGATGCCTGAAAAGATAATAGATTAAATTAATAGGACATTCAGAATGAAGAAAAATTCCATCACAAGTTCTAAGCAAATAAGTAATCCATACAGAAGCAGCTCTACAAGCCGAGGGATGACGCCTGCTTCAATTACAGCTTGGATTTTGTCATTGGTACCATCAGACAGATATGACAATGCCCAGCACGCATCAGTCAGGACTTCCTCATCGTTTGAATGTATGAGGCGCTCAAGTGCAGGAAGAGCTGGCTTGACCTGATCCTCAAAAACACAAACATTCAGTACAAGCACAGAACATCTGCCAGATCTATAACAATAGAATCATACTACCAACATCTAGACCTGCTCAAAAACTGGTTGTGGCTTCCCCCTGCAAAAGTTCGACAGAGTCCATGTGGCGTTCCTCAACATTGAAAGCTTCGCATGCTCATTCAGCTGCGCCAGCAGTGGAATCAATGCGCCATTGGCCAAAACAAGATCACGGCATCTTGGGGAATCACCGGCAACGTTTCCCAAAGCCCATACCGCCTAAAATTCAGTATAGTAACACAAACAAGCTAAATTAAAAGCCTCAAAAATAAACTTATTTAGAGTTATCAACAAGTATATTTATTTATTAAAAAAATCCAGGTTCTAAATATACAGATCCTTGTATACCTGCTCACGGACATCATCACTCGGGGAACTGAGAAGTTTAACAAATATCGGAACAGCCCCATGATCTATCACAACCTTGGTGTTGTCTGAGGTTCCTGAGGCGATGTTGGTGAGCGCCCAAGCTGCTTCAAACTGCCCAAATGACACCAAGCACAGGGATTAAAATAAATAAATCAAACAACAGCACAAACAAGTACAAGCAAATCAAATTCCTTTCGATAGAATAAATTCTGACCTGAAGTTGGGGAAAATCTTCCCTTGTAAGAAATTCCACGAAGCGGGGAACCACTCCAGCTTGGATAACCTCCTCAATTGGAGGGCTTCGTTCTTTTTTTTAATAACAATACGAATAAACGATCAATTTCTCATAAAAAACACAGATGAGAATATATTATTGAAGAAGAGGTGCCACGAAACCATTAAAAATGAGGGGGGGGGGTGGAATCTTGAACAATCCAATACCTATAGAAAGAAGTTTTCGGAACTGTGTGGTTGCCTCTAGCTGAAGCGTGCTGTCGTCCGAATAAACCCCCGCCACCATAGCCGGAAGACTCTCCAGCTGCGAATTCGAAACCAACACAGAAAACAAGAAAGGATCGTGAGCTCCAAATCCAAAACCCTAGACCTAGAGCTAGGAAACCCTAGCAAACCCACCGGTCGGGCGGATCTCGCGATCCAGGATCCTAGAACTACAGATCAAAAGAGAAAAAGAGAAAAGTGGATCACCTTCTTCTCGAGGGCGGAGGTGTGGATCGAGGAGGGGGGAAACGGCTGGGCCTGCATGCCCTCGCGGCGCTTCTTCTGGAGGCTCTCCTCCCGGCGGCTCTTCCGGATCTCAACCATGTTGTCCTCTCTCCGACGGCGGCCCTCCTCCGCGTCCACCGCTACCTTATACTTGTTCCGGCGGACCTCCGCCCGCTCGCTTGGCCTCAGCGACATGGCTCCCGAAGCCGGAGAACGAAAAAGAGAGACCTAGAAGAGAAAGAATCCCTAGACGAAGAAGCTGTAGGCTGAGGGCAAAACCCTAACCCTAGCGGAGCTCGAGAGAGAGACAGAGAGAGAGAGAGAGATGTAAGGAGGACAGGAGAAAGGGAATCGTCCTTTTTTATAGGTTGAAAGAGACGCGACGAGGGCCGAGAAAAACCCTAGAAGGCTTAGAACTTTGGATAATTCCAGACAAAGGGACTCGAATCTACACCAAGAAACGCACCGAAGTCATATTTATGGAAGAAATGTGGGTCGCTCTTTTCTTCTCATGAAATAGTGTCTCGGGTGAAGAAGTTGGGTTTTTGCAAAAGTGGTCGGTGGAAATTTCTGGATAACGGTGGATCGAATCGCCGAAACGTGCTCTCGAGGCAGAGACCATTAACCTATATCCGAATACGTGGAGCAAGCTGATTAGCAAAAATATGACTATAGACACGGTCAATCTAGGAAACTATGAACTTACCCTATTGGAACCCAGCAATTAATATATGGGTCCCGCAGTATTTTGTGGTAGAATGTGTGGGTGCAGAAGTGAGTGTTCTCAATAAGGATCATGAAAATTAACGGCGGATATGGAAAGAGTGACAGTGTAGTGTTCTTTCGGCATAGAATAAGGTATGCCAAAATTGAGGATGTGGAGAGTGTTGATTTGCCTGTTTTTGACTCATGAACGGTTCGCCTCGGGTAAGTTGCACCCGGCATGGTTTACATTTAAAATAGGAAAGGGTCATGGATGTAAGACCCACTGCAAACATGGGGCGGAATCTCGTCCGTTGGATGGCAAGCGGACGGGCGGTGGAGGATAGTACTATTGGAATCTGGTTGTGGTCACTCTCTGGTGCGATGTTTCTCGACGGCCGTTTGAATTATTAGGCGGTCACACAATCATACGGAACACGGGCCGGTGCCGGGACTCTCGGATGCAGATCTGATCATGGGCCGGACTTGGGCTCAAAAAATATCAAAGTTATATAAATATGATCCGAAGCCCGAGTTTAAGTCTGAGACCCGGTCCATAATCAGCCCTACTTGGATATGGTCTTGAGGTAGGCCTTGAGTTAGATATTTTAGGATGGGAGAATTCTTGTGCATTGCGGACGGTGATTGACTCATATGCGGGCCGAGAAGCATGTGGAAAAAAAAAATTTTACCGGTCTTGCTGTGAGCCAATCACCGCGCGTTCGCGCAGCGCGTGCGGTGCACAAAAAATTTCTCTTTATAATGGTGGTTAAGTGATGGGCAAGGGAAATTATTGATTAACCAGCCAAACACCATTTAAAATTAATGAAGGATTTTATTTGGTCCTAAGCATTTTTAATATCATTTGATGATTAGTAGCTTCAGCTTAATTTATACAAATTGTTGTGAACAAGGATAGAGACCTCTCATATACTTCCAATATATAGATTCCAGTAATTATAAAATAGATGCATCTTTCATTCTTCCTCCATCTTTTATGGGGCAAAATGCAAATTATATGATCATGCTTTAGAATACTATTGATATCCATGCTTGCATAGTATCATGTTGTTTGAAAGGATATAATCTTCCTACCTTTTCCATAATTTGATTTAATAAGGTTTGTCAAGTTGAACCATGAAATAACAAGAAAAACAAAAATTTAAAGGCCTAGCCATTTGGGGTTATAGCATCTTTTATATAATTAACCCACTAATATCGTAGGATGGTACAAACCTGAAACATATAATTATTTCATGCATGAAAGCTAGAGCTTTATCCAATCCAGCAAAGCAAGAAGTCCACTCGAATGACCCAAGCCTTGGATTTTCGGACCAAGGCTTGATCTTGAAATTAACAACATCAAACTTCTAGATACAACAAGAAAAGCCACTATGAATTTGTTATCAAACCATATAAGCTATTCTGAATTTTGGTTATTATTACATGACATGTTTTTTTTCCGTACTTTAAAAAAAAAATCTTATAACAAATGGGATATTGACTTGTAAATAAGGGCTTGAAAGTTGAAATGATCCCCTTAAAGTCCAATTTGTAGATCCAGCAGGTTGTAGGTAATAGAGGGAACCCAATTTGATCCTGGCCTCCTTATTTACTTAGTCCAACTCCTGGCTCCAGGTTTGATCTGGGTCAGAGCCATACACAGGTCTGCATAGGATCGGCCTACATGCAGCCCAAGGCCCACCTAGCCACCTGAATCTGACCCATTTAATCACCTCAAGCCACTTGGTTAGTTTTGGAGTTTTCTTTCATGGCAAATCAGGCTTTTTATTATTAAAAAAAAAATAAACTTTGGTTGCACTGTTTTAGACTACAAGTGCCAGCATTTCTCAGTCTCTAGTAATCTAAATATATGGACAAAATGAGAGGATGTCAAAGAAAAAAAAAATACATATTTGGAATGATAGAGATTGAGAAAGGTGGGCACTACTGGTTACTGGATGAAACATCAAATATACATATAGTTTTTATCTATTTATGGCTTAAGCTAATTAATCTGGCCCAAGCTATGCTTTGGATCTTGACTCTTGATAAAGACTTTGCATGGCTTTAACTATAATTTAAACTGGGCAGAACAATTTGCTTCTTGGTAGCCTAGGCCACATCCAAGCGTGCAGTGACCTCACTTGGGCTTATGCTGGGAAATAGCACCATCGAAATTACATAAAGTATATTACCTCATATTGTAGATATAAGGGGCTAATGATTCATTTGGATATCCTCATTTAGACTGCCATTTCCCTTTTATTCTATAAAAATTAGATTGCCATAGCATGTCTTGCATATCTAATCTTCATTTTTCTTTATTCTTATAAGTTGGTAAGCAATACAACTACTATATTGCCTTTTTCCGGTATGGATTCGGTTCGACCTTTCATATGAAAGAATGATTATTATTATTATTATTTTTGTAGCCTTAGCCATCGGATCATGTACAACTTTCTAAGTATGATGTCAATTTCTTCATATGTATTATGGAGGGAACGAAGAGATTTGTTATGCTTTGTAGGGCTGAGCATGAGTCGGGTTGAATTGGATTGAGATAAAAATTTGATGCGATCGAATCCAATCAAATTGAAAAAAATTCAATCCACTGCCGATCGTTTATTATATATAAACCATTTGAAACCGAAGATAATAGTTTATAATGGGTTCGGATGGATTGTATCAAATTGGACTTCAATGTTGATCTAATATTGATTTTAAACATCACAAACCAATACATCATTCAATTCATATAGAAAGTAAGATATAATAATTTCATAACATCCATAAATTAATACATAATATATCATAATTATTAATTTTTAATTCTTCAAATAGTCTGAGTATTGAAAATATTATATCGATCGGTTGGGTTCGATTTCATATGGGTTAAAAATATATAAATTGAATCAGACCATAATTAACTAAATTTTTTATGAATCACAAATATATTTAATCTGATTCAAATTCGATTTCATATGGATTGGATTGGATGAATTTTTCGGATTTCAATTATTTACTCAATTCTAATACTTTGAAAATTGTGTAAAATATGATCGAATAGTTGAGGTATTAGAGGTAAATCGATCATTCTTTTATACAAAAATACAACTTGTACCATCTCAGATGGGAACATCAAAATATAAAATATTACATTGAATGCAGGAGTGTAATCATTTTTTCATTTCTTTATCTAGTATTTGGTGGAAATGTGTTTGATCCCAATGCTTCTTATGTATCCAGCAGATGTATGCTTGGTAGGTGACGTGGCCTTTTATTTTGTTTCAAAAAAAAATCCAGGAAGAAAAGAGATTTTGATGTATTATTCCTCTTTTTTCAACTAAATTGTAAAATGATCCTATTTATCAAAAAAATATATGTATAGCACTTAATTTGGTTATTATGACAAAATAGTAACCCTCAACTCTCGACTAATAACCAATTCAATTGACTATCATCTCTCTCTATATATATATATATATAATTAATAATAATAATAATAATAATAAGTGTACTTCCCTCCAATCAAAACCTTTTCTATTTGTTAGCTTGATTTTTTTTTCAAATATACATATTTTCAAACCTATGTTTTAAACATATTTTTTCTCCACTTTACCGACCATCTCCGTACAAACAAATTATGCGACGACATCTCCGTGTAACAGCCTGCCAGAGGGTAAAGCAATGGGGGGGGAGCCATCTGTAACAGCCTGCCAAAGAGTAAAAAAAAAAAGGATGGATGCCGCATGACTCACTCATGAACAGCAAAATAAATCTACATAAAAATTATATATAAAAAAATTCCATGGCCACACCCCTCCCTCTCTTATTCTAATTTTAATTTTTTTTTTTCATCCTACACTCTCCAACTTATTTTCTCTTTCTCTCCATCACATTACACCCTTCTCATCTCTCAGCAACATCCTCCACCTCTCAGTTTGTTTGGGAGAGTGGGGGTTTGAAATCGAAATAGGTGACTCATATTTCAATCATTTGGTTGGAAGAAGTTTCATTCCGATTCTGATTTTAGGATGAAATGAAAATGGTCCAATCTATATATAACTCAATCCCTACTTTCTTCTACATATTCAAATTTTCATTCCAATTTTGATTTCGATTCCGATTCTGATCACGAACCGAGCATTTTGGGGGATTTGATCATTTCCATTTCGATTCCGATTGCAATTCTAAATCATGTCGATTTCTATTTCGATTTCGATTTTGGTTGCGATCCAAGCACCCCCATAGATCAATTAATACCCTACCTTTGTCTGGAAAGTGAGAGAGCGTGATTAGCAAGTTTCTTTCTTTTTTTTTTAATTTAATTCTCTCTTTTAGGATGACAAATGATCGATTGGATGTATTGCACGTAGTTCTAGTTCAAAAATATTGGGGGATGTTTGGTTCACAATCGAAATCAGAATGGAAATGAGAATCGGAATAGTTTGGAATCAGAATTGGAATGGTCAAATTATCCGAAGCGTTTGATTCGTGATCAGAATCAAAATCGGAATCGGAATTGAAATGAAAATTAAATCCATAAAGAGAGTAGGGATTGAGTTCTATATAAATTGAGTCATTCTCATTTCATTCTGAAATCAAAATCAAAAAAGATTCTTCTCAATCAAATAGTTAGAATAGAAGCCATCTATTCGATTTCAATTTCAGACCTTCATCTTTTTAATCAAATATCTCTTAAATTTTAACTGCTAATCAAAATAATATAGATAGCATTTTGAAAGTATGGCATCCCTCCTCTATCTTGCATCTCCTTGCATTTTGGATACGGCTCCTCCTCCTCCTCCTCCTCTTCTTCTTCTTCTTCTTTTCTTCTTCTTCTTCTTCTTCTTCTTCTTCTTCTTCTTCTTCTTCTTTTTTTTTTTGGCTTTTATGCTCATGGTCCATTCGATGGTGCACATATGGGACATCTGATCCGAAATTTTATTCGAAGAACCTAGACGCCGACATGTCACGATATTAAGACGCATCAAAGTTAATTTGGCCACTCCCCTCCCGCTTGCTCGCACGGCCCTACCGTCTCACGGTTGTACGGAATGATTGGGTGGGTGGTGGGGGGTGTGATGTAGGGGTGCAAATGGGACATCTAATCCACAGTTTAATTAAAAAAAAAAATCTGCATGTCGACACTTTCCCGTGCAGAGCTGCATTTAATGCAGCCTTGAGTCCTGTTACAAATTATCGATTAATTAATATAAATTTAAATAATAATAAATAATTATATATAAATATAAATATAATAATTTATACGATCCGATCTTTGATTTATATCCTAAAATGTAAATAAAAATAATTTCGTTGTATCAAAAAATAAAGCAGCTCAAATAATAAAAGATTGCCTCTCTTTCTAGCAAAGATATAATGACAATATACATATATAGCCATTAAAATTTAAATTAAAAAAAATAAAATATTCAAATAAATTAATTAAATTAAATAATTAAATTATATCGTAAATTATATTAAATTTAAGCTACACCTAACAAATCTCCATCCTGACTTGAATTTCACCGAGCTATAATACAAAATAGTAAACTTCTCTGTATCACCTCCAACAACACCCCCAATAGCTTCAGCCTAGCTCAACATCTTAAAATACGAATTAGGTCCAAACAATACTGAAACTTTATAATAGCAAGTGGCTGGATCATCATATCTATTGGATTATCTGTTGTAGGATCTTCTTCAGTGTAGTAACCCTTTGTAATACAATATTTAGAATAAATAATATCTGACATCAATATGCTTGGTCTGTTTATGAAACATTTGATTTTTTGTCAGATATATGACATTCTAGCTGTTACAAAAAGATTAGTTACATCCTGCTTTTAGCCAAGATTACTAACCAAATCTTACAACCAAATGACCTAATTCATTGCTTTTACAGTTGCCATATATATGGAGCCACAAACATGCACTGCAATTATCTCACCTTAGCTTCGATATCTATTTGTTGTAAAATTATTTGTTAATTAGTGTGAAATAGAAAATAATAATAAATAATTATACATAAAAAAAGATAAACTAAAAAAAATTATCCATTTGAGTTTAAACGTAAAAATAGCTATCTACTTGAGTTTCAAGTAAAAACAGCTATCTATTTGAAATATAACTTAAAAGCAATCATCCAAATGGGGGTGAAACGATCTAATTGTCTTTACAGTTATAAAGCAATACTTCACTATTATAAAGCAACACTGCATTATTGTAAAGTAATACTACAATAAAAAATATTATACTATGATAATATAATACTATCTTACTGTAAAAGAATATACATTAGTATAATACAATAAAGCAATACCGTGTTATTATAAAAGAATACTATACTAATATAATATCATATTATTTTATTGTAAAGAAATACTATATTAATATAATATAATAAAATAATACTGTATTATTATAAAATAATACTATACTAATATAATGTAATACTACCTTATTGTAAAGAAATACTATAGTACGATAATATAATATTGTAGTATTTTAAAAGATATAAGAATATATAAATCATTTCAGTTAAATAAAAAGTTGCTTTTAACTTATGTTTAAATGGATAGTTACTTTTAGTTGAAATTCAAATAGATAGTTACTTTAAAATTGACAATATAATTGAAGATTTATCTTTAATCTCTATAAAATAAATAAGACATAATGATTTATATAGTTTAATTTTAACTTATATTTATGGATAAAGATAAGGACAAATTTTGCGGTATCAAAAAGATAGAATACACAGACATGTGGTGATTCAAATAACAAAAAATGATGCTTATTTTTTAATAAAAAATATAATTATAATATATATATAATTACCAAATTATAAATAAATAAATCAAAATATTCAAACGAAACAACTAATATCTAAAGTAAAAATTCATACCGTCAATCACATCGAATACAATCTACGCTCAATATCCTCCGCTAGCTCTTACAGTCATCCTTCAGATCGAAGCATATACGGATGGCTGGCGCACATGGACATCTGATCGCGGATTTAATTCGAAGAATCAAGACGTCGACATGTTGACATTGGGAGCCGCATCGAAGTTAAAGTAGCCACGTTCCCTGCTCGCAATGCGGATGCCTCCCCCTCCGCTCCTGCTTCCCCCCTGGCGAATCCATGTGGCAAAGGTCGGAAAGGAATGTGCTGCCACCTTCGAAGCTCAGGGCACCTAACATGCCCTAGAGAGTTTTGAACTCTTCCTCGATGGTACACTATATATATATATATATATATATATACATAC
>KE504647.1:1955611-1977184 GCA_000441515.1 Elaeis oleifera
AAGGAGCAAGATGGTGATAGTTGCACTCAAGATGCAAGAAACCTCCTAGCTTGCAAATCAAAGAGCTTGTTGGTTCCTCAACCAAAAAAAAAAAAGAGAGCTTGTTGGCTGGCTCATTCTTGGCCTGGTGATGGGATGATCACAAACACTCCTATAAATCTTCAGTTCCGACTAATAGGGTTGATGGGGCAGTCCCATGCACATGCCCGCATTTAACCCCATTAATGAACCTCACCTCCAGGTACAGGTCATAGTAATTGCATCCATCCCTTCTCATGTTATTTATTGAAGTCCCCACTCCTCCACAGCCTCTCCAAGCCCATCTCACTCCAGTCTCATCCCTCCCTCTCCATACATCTCTTCCAACCCATCCTTCGGAATGAACAGTTGTGGCTTTCCCTTCTTAGCCTATCCAAGCTTCTCCCTTGTTCCATTTCTCTGTTCGTTCTCTTCACAATAAAGCTTTCAAATGTTGAAGTTGCCAGAAAGAATGCTTCCAAATCTTTGAAGCCTCAGATGAACTATGCTCTGACCACCATCACTACGAAGGCTGAAATAGTTCTCTAATCTCACTTCGACCAGTTTTCTTCTGATGACACTTGGCCTTGAGCATTTAGCCCTTTGAAGGTTTCAAAGAATCTCCTTAACTTACCATTCACTACTTGTAAGTCATGTCAAAGTTTGTGAAGCTTGGATACCACTACTTCATGTCATATCTCATGCCCTTGTCCCTCGTTCTTCTCATTGGTCATCTCTGGACACTCTTCAGGGGAGACTCTCAAGAGATGTGGAGTCACCTTCTGACCAAATTCCACACCATAGTCTTCTGCTCTGCTCTCTCTGCTTGTGTACTCATCATTTACCACATGGTCCGGCCAAGTCCTATCTACTTGATAAATTTTCTTGCTACAAGCCTGATGACTCCTGCAAGTTTAGCCATGAGGCCTTTGTGCAGAGAAGTATAGTCTTAGGGACCTTCACCAAGGAGAACGTCGCATTCCAGAAGAAGATCCTCGAAAGGTCGGGGATCGGTCAGTCGACATATTTCCCAGAGGCCGTCGCAAAGCTTCCCCCCGATCTTCGAATATTTGAAGCAAGGAAGGAAGCAGAAATGGTGATATTTGGAGCTGTAGAAGATCTCCTAGCAAAAACTCAACTTGAGGCCAAGGATATAGATATCCTAGTGGTGAACTGTAGCCTGTTTAGTCCCACCCCTTCTCTTTCCACCATGATCATAAACCATTATAAGCTAAGGGAGGATGTCATTAGCTATAATCTCGGTGGGATGGGATGCAGTGCTGGCCTCATTTCCATGGACCTTGCCAAGCATCTTCTCAAGGTAATCACCCTCATCGCTTTTTCCAAGAAAATAAAAAGAACAAAACCTCCCCTGATCAATACTATTCTTTGAATAACATGCATCATCTTCTAAGATGGATATACAATCATGATACCATTATTTGAACGTCATTGTTTATCAAACAACATTGTTATCATTCCTTCTCCTTTTATGTATGTATGTATGTATGTATGTATATGTTTAGAACTTGACCTCGATCATGGCCATGACAAACGTTATGGAATTGCAGGTGCATCCAAACTCGTATGCGTTAGTAGTGAGCACAGAAAACCTCACCCTGAATGGATACTATGGCAACACCCGCTCCATGCTGGTCACCAATTGCCTCTTCCGTGTCGGCGGCGCGGCGATCCTTCTGTCGAACCGGAGATCAGATTGCAGCCGAGCCAAGTACAAGCTCACCCATGCAATCCGCACCCACAACGGCGCCGACGACAATTCCTACAACTGTGTCCTCCAAGGGGAGGATGACACCGGCAAGGTTGGTGTCGCCCTGTCGAAGGATCTCATGTCGGTAGCAGGGAAGCACTCAAGTCTAATATTATGACACTGGGCCTAAAGTCCTCCCATTTCTGAGCAACTTCTCTTCCTTGCTACATTGGTACGTCGAAAGCTCTTCAAGATGAAGATTGGTGCATATGTTCCTGATTTCAAGCTTGCATTCGAGCACTTCTGCATCCATGCCGGGGGAGGCGATACTTGATGAGCTGGAGAAGAGCCTTGGACTGACTGGATGGCACATGGAGCCTTCAAGGATGACACTCTATAGGTTTGGTAACACTTCAAGCAGCACATTGTGGTATGAACTGGCTTACTCTGAGGCTAAAGGTAGGATCAAGAAGGGTGATAGGGTGTGGCAGATTGCATTCGGTTCTGGGTTCAAGTGCAATAGTTTTGTTTGGAGAGCACTGAGGACCATCAAGCCTACTAACAACTATCCATGGCTGGATGAGATTGATGACTTCCCTGTGGATGTGCCCAAAGTGACACCAATTAATGTATGATGTTCTGGTGCAATCTAAATTTCTAGCTATATTTTTTTCTTTAAAAAAAAAAAATCCTACATAGCATATATAGCATGGGTTTGATTAAAATATATGCTTTTGTTCAGGATTAAAGTTGTTATTTGTGAGTTTGTGGTGCATCTTGCTGGATGGTCAAAAGTTGAACTTTAGTGTATGATGGAGTTGAAGGTTAATCTTGAATGTGGTTGGGTTTTCTATTAAATGAAAGGATGGGTAGTTGTTGCATGGGTATCTGACACTAATGAAAGCATGAGTTAAAGTTGCCGCAGCACTCGTCTCAGGTTGTTGAGTTGCTAGCTTACTCTCTTAAAACTGCTGCATTTATGGCATGTATGCAACTGGAGAAGTGGGATTAATTAATTTGCCTTAAATTGCACTTGGCTTCCTTCTCTCTTCATTTTCTCCACTACCCCTGACCAAAAAAAAAAAAAAAAAGCAAGAAAGTGTGAGCATTGAAGATCCCGGTCGCAGGTCCTTCAAGGGAGGTGGTGCTACCGGTGGGAAACCACAAAGAATACGAAGATGGACCGATCTCTCTTGTACGATAATGAAATGGATGATGCCTGTGAGAAGTGGCCCTTGTCACTTGGATTCTTGTCAAAATTTATTGTTAAAGAACCTGCTTGGATAATCCTGTTGGATCCATGGATTTGGAATTGAGGAGGCGTTTAGTTCGTAAGTGGAATTAAAATGGGAATGAGAATGGGAATGGGAATGAGAATAGTTTGGAATTAGAATCAAAATTATCAAATCTTTCAAAATGTTTGGTTGGTGATCGGAATCAAAATCAAAATTGAAATGAAAAATTAAATTCATAAAAGAGAATAGGGATTGAATTCTATATAGATTGACCTATTCCACTCCGGAATCAAAAATGAAATGGAACTTCTTCCAACCAAACGGTTGGAATGGGAGTCACCCATTTCGATTCCGATTCCAGACTCCCATTCTCTCAAACCAAACATCCCCTGAATTGTTAGTATTAATGAATGGCACGCCCAGCCCGTCCCACGTTACCTTTCCCAACCTGTCTTTGAAGAAGGGAAAAAAAGGGACCCATGGAGGCCTTTTTTCTCTCCTATAAGATTCAAACCGTAAGGATATTGAATTGATACGAGCCGTCCCCTAAATATGCTGCCTAATACATGGATAGAGTAAAAATTTAATTATATTCTATTGAATTATTGAATAAATTTGAGAGCAAGATGCGTGATCAATTAATAATTATGGTATGTTGGGAAGTTTGAAGGGAAAAGAACAATCGGATATTCCTGAGGAAGAAAGATTTATTTTTCTATTTTGTAGAATATTCTTTAAATTTTCATGATGAAAATATGTATGTTTTTTGAAGAATAAAGACAATCATAAAAGATTCTGGATGAAGCTGATAATTTAGCTATAGCCGCAACAAATTGCAGATAATATTTCTCTTGTTTCTTTTTTTGTACTTAGTTTTATATTTTACGTAGTTTTATATTTTACGTAGTTTTCATATTTTGCTTTCCTTAGAACTAGAACTGTAATTTTTTTACTGGCAATAAAAAGGGGTAGCATCCTGCTACCTCCCGTTTCAGCCAAAAAATAAAAAAAGTTGTTGAATTATCCACACAGACCCCAAGGGGCTTAAACTGAGATGGTGATTTCATACTTGTACCATTACCAAACAGCCATTTGTTGTTTCCCTCTAATACTTTTGTGTATAAAGCTTGGTCATGATGAGGGGCCCTTGAATTGTTGCCAGCTAGCTTCTTGTGCTGGATTGGATTTTTAACGCTTGAAGTTTTGACCTGGTTAGGATTCTTTTCAGAGAGCTTCTTTGTTGGTTCAGTCCTTAAATTCCTTGAGGCCCCTATGGATTTTTATGCAAGGATTCATGCATTATTCAACATTACCTAACAAAACCAGCATTATCACTATCATCAAGGGTTAAAACCATGGCAATCTTTCGCTCGAGGATCTAAACAGGTTGGATTTGGGTTAGATCCACTCGACTCGGACTTATTAAGAAACATTGAGTTCCCATTCAAATCTGTCAAAACCAGTAAGCTCCACATTCGTATTCAAACACGATTAATAATTAGATGTAATTTTCTTAGAGATTCAATTTAGCACAATTTTAGTGAAATAACTACAACTTGAAAGCTAAAATGACTTTTATCACAATAATTTCTAACAGATTGTAACATCTAATGCCAAACGAGAACGATGTGAAAAATGAAATAATTAGTTTTGAAAAAATCCAATCACTTTTAAAATGAATTTAGTTCTCTATTTATATTCAATTCGGTTAAAATGAATCAAAATCTAAATACTGAACAGAAAATAGTTCAGGATGAACTGTAGATGGTGAATCGGAAAATCTATATGGTGCACCTTGACATCCCGATTCAGCAGGGGATGGAACAAAAGTGTGGATCTTCTATGATGCTGCGGTGCATCATATTGGCCATCCATTGTGTGACGGATGTGTTGGCGTGCATCGTTAGCTAGCCATCCATCATGTGATAAACAGCCAGCACGATGCACTGCATGTCGCGGTGCATCGTACGGACCACAGAGGAGCCGGTTTTAGGGAACAAACTTGGCCAGGAAACGATTACCAATTAGATGGGAAGAAAAGCTGAAGCCACGTGTCCCACTATAATCTCCTAGTTTTGTGGCTAGTTCAGAGATAAACAATTAACTTCCGTTCCCCCGTCCTTTACCAATGCGTCTTTTATTGGTTCTACCAAAAAAAAAAAAGAGTCTTTTATTGGGAACCGTCGAAGCGCTGCTATACCCCTGTTTCATACTACTTTGAAACAATGGATTATAAAAATAAGCGTGTTTTTGTTGTGGTTTGGAAACAAGGCTATCTCGTGATTCACTTGCTAAGGTTCAAAGAGCCATTGGTGATATTTGGATATTCTTTGCAATCCCTCTGGAGAAGAGAATATTCAGGAGACTAACTTGTTCAGAATTGGCAAGCGGATTTTTGTTTGGGTCCAATCAGTTCGCCTACAACTCTGAACCCTGGATGCTGGGAGTCACCAATTTTATAGTACATGTGGCCGGCAGCAGCACAGAATTGTTTGGAGTATGGTGGCTGACGCACTCTCTAAACGTTTCCTCCTCTTTGGGAGACTTTAGACTTCAATATGGAAGGCCAAGGATTCAAAAAGAATCAGCTGGATGTCAGAGAGTTTAAGGAATTTCCAAGGAACGACTGATTTGGGTTTCTTGGGTTCACATTTCACTTGGTGCAACGACAGATAGGAAAGAGCAAGAGCGCGGTCCATGCGGGAAAGAATCGATTGACAAGGCAGCGGCAACTCATTTTGGATTTGTAGAGATTCCAGAAGATTGAATCCGTTCTGTTTTGAGAAATTTTGGCTCCCAAAAACTGGTGTCAATGAATAGCATGAAGCAAGCATGGTGTAGAGTTGGTAATCTATTCATCATCCGTGAGACTCTTCAAGCGACTAAAGGAAGTTAGAGAACAACATGTGGCTATGATTTGTCTAATTGAAATGAAAGCGTTGAAGATAAGGTAGGGAACATTAGTTAGGTTTATTCAATGGATTCGAGGATTTCTAGAAAGCTAGGATTCTTGACCGAGAGAGAGTATTCCCCTCACTGCTTGCAGCATGTGGCTGTAGGCGCCATCAATCACAATTGCTTGTTTATAATGATGCCTTAAGATGCATGCTTGATGAAAGAAGCACATAAAATAAGTAATTGTGGTTGGTGGTATGTACGGCCATATGGTACATGTAGAAATAATTTTCGTTGACCGAAGAGTAGAAGGGTACGTACAGAAGGAAAACAGCATGTAAGATGTTAAAAAAACTGAAATAAATGATATAATGATGTAGACATGTCCAGGTGCTAAGGTGGTGAGGCGGAAGATGGGTGTCCCAATAGATGAGTAGGATATGAGGTTATCGTACATATAAATTAAATGTCTGATGGCTAGTCGGCCGGATTGCTCTTAAATGAGTGGAAGTGGATCTTGAGAGCTATTTTGCGATTTGGATTATGGGGCTGGTCGAGGAATCGGGGAAGGGCAAAAAAAAATTTAGGAAAGCATTTGAGGGCGGTTAAGTGAAGATCAAATTAAGATGGTTAATGATTCGGTTTACCTATTTAAGTATGGATTGGTAAGGGCCAAGTGGACACTTCCTTTTTCCTAGAGGAGGAAATTATTAGGTCAAGGAGAAATTCGCAGGACACTTTGAGATGTTTATACTCTATAATGTAATTAAGTGATTCAGTCTAGAATTAATATATTATCTGAACTGGGGCTTGCCTCAGTAGATACACCCCTTTGTTAAGCATGCATGCGTGCATTCGCACATGCGCCTATGCTTGCACGTGCAAATAAGAGAGACCAAATAACATCCAAATTCTTTCATAGAAAATCATTAACATAAAAGGTTAATTAATTCCTAGTTGGCATGACCAGAGATAGAGAGAGAGCGACATAGAAAGCTTTAACTAGGTTATGTTGCATTGTCTGGCCAGAAAGCGCGCTTTGTATTCAAATATTAGATTTATTACCATCACACGTAATTAAGCATGAGAGATGAGAGTGCAAATTAACACAAAGAAAACACAAACACATACGGTAGGAAAAAAAGGAGCACACAAACACACAGACTTGGGAAACAGCAAGCCAAACATGAAGAAAGAGCCACTTGGTGGAGTCAAGTACGCCGGGGTACCCACTGCAGTTCAATCCCATAGTTCCACAAGCTTGGAGGAGCATTAGGATCTATGTCCACCACACTTGTGTACGCACTGCACCCTCCAACCCTAATCCTAATCCTATGAGAAGTCATTCTTGAGTCCTTCAAGTAGGTGCAACAAAGTGTGTCCCGGCACGCACTCCCTTCTTGGGTCTCGGCCTCGAACTTTCTGCAAAGGCTGTTGGAAGAGCAATTCAATGGCGAGAGCAGTATGTTTTCATCGCAATTGAACAGCATGACCGTGTTACGGTTGGATATATTGAACGGAGAGCTCTCGTCGATCGTTAGACCGCCTTCGAAGAGATCCGAGGAGTTGCATGCGTTCGTATCGATCGTAGGAACATCAATGATAAGCCTATAAGCTTTTGGATTGATGCTAAGAACTTGATGAGGAGTCCCACCAACTGAAAGGAACTGGAGCACATTGTTGTTGCAGTATAGTCTATAGATGGGGTCACCACAGCTGGGGCTGGTGCTGAGAGGGTAGGGACCTTGGTGCCACCGCAAGGAGGGCACGAGTTTTGGAGCTGGCCACAGGTAGAGTTACAAGGATGGCAAGGGCAAGTAGAGATAGTGTGGTTGCCATGGTGGAAGAAGCTTACAGGAGGAGCTATAGATAAGCCATGAAGTTGAGAGCCTATTTATAGTGGTAGCTCCTCCAGGCCAAGGAGAATATTATCTCAAGTTTGTAGCTTGAATTCACTGGTTGTTGCACGGACAAACGAGAAGGTTGCATTATTGGAGTGGGGGCACAATTCATGATCCAACACATGCCATCTTTTGATAGGATACGGCATAAACTTATGGCAACGTGCCATTTATATGTTTTTTTTTTTTGGTTATGATGCCATTTATATGTTCATACCATGATATAACTACATTTTCTCTCTCAAAAGATGAGAAGTTTTTTTTGGTATGATGCCATTTATATGTTTCATACCATGATATGACTACAAGCATTTTCTCTCTCAAAAGATGAGAAGCGTCCGACGCTTAATTTCCAAACTTCTAGGAAAATAACTGCATTTTCCTTTAACTTCTATGGAAAAGGAGGGATCTCACTCAGGGTGTTATTAAGAAGGATAAATTACAGCTCAATTACATCAAGTCGAGCAGCAACCAGCATCCAGACACTTCGTGGATAAGATTATTGGAATATATGGCTTCTTGATAAGAGGATGAATTAATTTTGGTCCACTTTTATTATATCATGTCTCCCAAACTTGCCTCCCATTCAATTCAAATTTGATAATAAAAACTAGTCTTATGTTGGCTTTGTAGCTAATTATCTAAATATCTATCAAGTATATACGTTCTGTTCCTTTTAAGATTTCTTATACATTGACATTTATTAGCGAGGAAGAAGAAAGAGGATATAAGCCTAGAAATAACTGAACTGAGGGAGGAGCTAATTACTTGGGAATCCAGTTCATTCGAGCATTCTGACTTGCATTCTTATGGCAGATATTTTGTACATGAGATTATGTGCTTCCATGATCATGGGTTTTTATGGCCCAACATACCAACCTCACTAGATATAAAATATTGGAAGATATAGAGGTCCCTTGCCACCTTAGGAATTGAGGAATTAACAATGGAGATAGTACAATGCCACTAGATGAGCTTTGAAAAGATCGGAAAAGTATGGTGCCATTTGCGGATGTGCTAGTAATAAATAATCAGACAACACCCGGTCATTGTCACTCTCTAAGCCATAGAATCTAACAGGGATCACAATCTTGCCATATTGTGAGGACGTGTGGCACCGACTATTGTTAGTTTACAATTTGGTGATCCACCTTCCATATATAGTAATGCCATTTGTCTATCGATCATGGACTTAGTTGCATGTTATTGCTTCACTTGTGCTATTAGATAAATTGATGCAGCTCATTGCAGGTTATAAAGCTTGTCTCATGCATGATTTCATGTCCTTGGTGTTGGGACAGTCGAAAACATAAAAGAATTAGTTGCCCTTGTCAGTACGGTGCTCTTCTTGCCATTATCATCGTAGTTAGTCATGTCAAGGGATACACCTGAATCAATGCAAACGGGAGGACTGCTACTCAAACCTAACTTAGCGTGGATCATTTCTCACCAAAAAAAAAGAAAACTCGGTAGAAAGTTGATCATTCTAAATCTAGCTCCTGAATCTAAATCCGGGTCAAAAATTATATCAAGTTGATCTGCGCCAGGATAGGATGTTCTTACGGTGTAATTATAATTAGACTAAAGATACGTTACTTCACACATAATTCTAGCACTATAGTTTAATTTTTTGATTATCAAACATGCATGATATATATAACATAATATTTTGATCGTTTAGCCAGTTATTTATTGGATAGATATTTAATATTATATAAATTAAAAATCTAAATAATATTTTTTATTTATTTTGGATTTATATTGAATTTGTGGTATACATGATTGGATTTAACTAGGTTTAAATCCTTAACGAAGATATTGCAGTCAAGGGCTCATGACTCGGTACGTGAGGTGTTGTCCGCTTTGATTCGTAATCATCTTTGAAATTCAGTGGGCTTTGATCAGTTAGAGCCTCACGATTTTATCCTTTAAAAGACGCATCACGTGGAAAAAATGGTCCATTCCTATATAAGCTAAATTCTCTCTTGACTTCAACCAATATAGGACTAATAATGCCCTTTCTTCTACACCACAACATAGCCCTTCCAGTCAAAGAGGAATCTATGTACTCCCGCAGAGTGGTGTTTAGGTGAATGGAGCCCCATAGTCCATTCCATTGAGGGTGATGCCCTTTAGTGCCAATATTGCAGTCAAGATGAAAGGAGGCCCCATAGTCCACTGAGGGTGATGTCCTTCCTCTAGTGTCAATATTGCAGTTAAAAATTTATGATTCGGTACGTGAGGTACTGTCCATTTTGGCTCATGACCATCTTTAGGCTTCAGTGGGCTTTGATTATTTAGAGTCTCATGATTTTGTCCTTTAAAAGACATCTCATATAGGAAGGATGGTCCCTTTCTATATAAGTTAGATTTCCTTTTAGTATCAACTAATGTGGGACTAATGATGCTCTTTCTTTTACACCACAACAAAAGATATTGAGGTTTAAATGGAAGAAATATGTAACGATTTATACGGATATATATTTAGTTCGACATCAGTTATGTATTGATAGATCTTGAATATCTATATAGAATCAAAGAATTTAAATAATATTTATATAAAATTAAAAATAATAAAAAAATAAGAGAGAAAAAAAAAGAGAGAAGAAAGAGAAGAAAAAATCAAAGTCGAAGTAATTGTACAGCCTAATATAAAACCAGCCGATAATATTTGACCTAAGATACATGCAACTTTAAATTCAATCAGGCCCATTGCATTCAAATTTCGAGGCAACTTTGAAACTTGATGTTCAACCAACCCGTAGACCACTGTACTGATTGGTCTAGTCCGGTTGAACCATAATATATTATGAACCGAGATGGTCGTACCACTACTGTCTCCCCAACTTCGATATGTTCGATGCCGTCACCAATCGTAGTGTCTTCTTTTTGAGCAAACTGGAACCCATCGCTAGTGCAGTATGGCTCCACTGCCACCCAATAAATAGGGGCTTAGCCAACTTCTTTTAGCAGAGTTCTACTTGACTAGTTGATATATGAAGACTTAGTTGGCTTACCAATTAGATGCTTAAGGTATGCATAGGGATGCCAACGAAGCGAATTTAGTCAAGTTAGTGGAAATATCTGAACCGAAATTGAAATCCACTGCCACATCCAAAATTGAACTTAAACGGCTTTTGAAATAAAAATCATAGCGATCACTAAAAATACGGCAAAACTAAAATCAAAAATTATTTAGTCTTTTACTTGTTTCAAAATTATCATATATAAATAATCAAATTAAAATACTATTTATAATTTTCACTATTATTGCGGTCAACTCTCCATCGTCTATATTCGAAAACGAGCACCTGCAAGACAGCATCCACACAGATCGGATTGATGTCTGGCGGAGACCCTCCGATGCTTAAGTGAAAGAAGAAGTTGGTGAACAGTAGTTTTTAAATGTAGAAAGTAGCAGAGTTCTGACCTCGAGATGGCTTATCCGTACTGTCCACTTATCCCCTTTTTATAAATGATTCTGGTGTAACCGTCGAGCACACAGTCTCGTTTTTTATGACGTTAAATTATCGGTCATAAATATAGAATTAGTGGGACGTTAATTTTCTTAATAGCCGTGACACGTAGTTGATAACCATTTGTGACGGTTATGGTATATTGAGCAGATTAGCCGATCATATGTCGGTAGAACTGACTATATATCGGTAGAATCTATGAGCGACCGTCGGTTAGTAGTTCTGTTATACCGACGGTCTTAGTCGTTCGCTGTCGATCGATAGTAGTCGAATCATTAGTCAGTCAGCCGATATTAGTCGGTCAACCGATAGTAAGTCGGTGCGGTTCGCTCAGTCGGTCGATGAAAAGTCGGAATCGCATGATCAGCCGATGCGCAGTCGGAGTCATGGTGACCAAAGTCGGGGTCGGTCGGTTACCGGTTTATCCCAACAGTTGCCCCCATTTCAAGTCCAAGGTGAACCGACGTGTATATTGTCACGTGGTTCATCACATGGGACAAAGAGAGTTATTTCTGTCACATCGAATCTCGATTTTGATGTCGCTCTCTCCGAGATATGGGCGATCGATTGCTTTGTCATTTTGGCTGGTACGATCGTCTTTAAACTGTCACACTGATCGATCGACTCGGTATCAGTTGTTAGTGTCAGACATTATTTCGGAAAGTCGATTCGACGTCGGACGATATGATTCTGACAAGTAGATTTGTACCACATATCCGAATGTTATTGGGTCGGATCTGTTCACGCGGATTAGGATGACATGGCTCGATCTGGAGCAGGTACGTCGAACCGTCAGATCAATGATCGGTCCAGATGTTGCCACGTATCATCATCTGGTAAATCTTCGATTCGATCGCCTTCATCTCGACCGTTGAGAGATCCTATATATATAAGGTTGCTCTCAACCAAACTTCTACTTTTCATTTTATTTTTTTGGTGCTGAAACTCTGCCAGATGGTCGCCCCAGCATCTGAGGTTGTTATTCCCGTCTTTTTCAGGTCAAGTTCTTATCTTGAGTCCTTTTCTTTTAGAATCTCTGCCTTCTTTAGAGTCTTATCTCTTATGGCTAGGACTTCTCCTTCTCGAGATGATCGGTTAGAGAATCTGACTGACGAATCTCAGTCAGATCCAGAGGTAGATGTTTCTTCACTTTCGGAGTCGAATGTCGAGTGACTTCAGAAACAGTATTGTATCCCGGAGCAGTTTCAGCTTTTCGCCCCTGCGATCGATGGTTGGGTGAATACCCCTCCTTCGGATCAAGTGGCCTTTTATGTCAAAGATTTTCGAGTAGATTTTTGATTTCTAATTTTGAAATTTGTCCGAAATATTCTGGATTACTACGAACTTTGTCCGGCTCAGCTGGCATCGAACTCGGTCCGGCTGATAATTAGTTTACCTTGTTGTATCGGTTGCTACTGACTGAACCTTATCCTTCTCTTTTTCGAGCTTTCTTCATCCTCCGACCTCATCCGAAGGCCTGAGGGTGGTGGTTCTTCAACCTTCAAAAAGGCCTTTCCTTTATTACCGATCTTCCATCGTCCACTCATGGATGGAAGAACCAATTCTTCTTCGCTTCCTCCACCCTTCCTTGGGGTTTTCTTCCGTTGGAGCGATCCACGATCCGATCCCAATGACAACAGCCGAGTAGAGGTCGGTGATCGAGAGGACTTCCATCGATTGAAAGACATGGCGGTCTCGGTATAGAAAGAGCTTGGACCGAACAGGTCCTTTATGATGCCGGCCTAAGTTCGATCGCTGTCTAGGTATAGTGTAGTTGGTCAGTTATTTCGGACTTCACTTTTCTTTTACTTGTTGAGTTGTATTGACTTCTGTTGTAATTGCAGCCATGCAGCCGAGGGTGCGAGTATCGAACATCGACATTCATCAGCATGCTGCCATGAAAGGACAGCATCCGAGGCTGGACCTTCTCGACCGTCGAAGCGGCATCAACCTTCGACGCAAGTTCAAGCGGCACCAGCTCCAGTCGTTGCTTCAATGCCGACTGAGAAATCCGATGCTCCGTCTGCATCGATTCCTAAGTCGATCCTGGCACCGTCAGCTCCGACAGTGCTCCCTGCTGCATTGTCCAAAGAAAGAGCGGCAAGAAGAACTACCGAAGCACCATCGATAGTTCCATCAACTGAGGAGGTTCAGATTGAGGCAGGAGAACCCAAATAATCTGCGGCTGCGTCAGTTGCTCCTTCAGTTGGGGCACAGTCGAGTTCAAGCTTCCCCTCGCTTTCAAACATGGGGCTGCTGATAAGGGACCAGGGGAAAGCTTTGGTGACTTCGGCAGAAGATGCAGCATCGGAGGGCTAGACGGTTCACTTCGACCTTTAAGTACCTGGTGATGAATCAGCCCTGGCTAATCCGACATTGGCCAAGCGGCTGTGCCAAGCCGCTCTTCTTTCGGTTGATCGGGAGCACCGGAAGAAATGGACAATGGTCGAGATATTTTCATCCTTTTATCCGATGATAATCGGGATTAAGTTTTTTTTTTTTTTTTTTAACCTGACTTATCTTCTGTCTGCAGTTGATCCACGACATGTTCGACCTGAAAATTGGCTACACGAAGGTCGGCAATTTTCGTAGGTCGTGGATGAATAAGGTGGCAGCCGCCGACGTTGAGAAAGTGGTTGCACTCGAACAACTTAAGTCGACAGCAGAGCGGGAAGTCAAGCTTCAGGAGGAGGTTTCTCGACTAACTGACGACTTAATATCTTCGGGGGTCGAACTTAAGTCAGCTCGCCAGGCTATTTCGGCTCTTGAGTCACAGGTCAAGAATAAAAAGCACTCTATCCACCGGCTTCGATGGGAGCGAGACGGATGCATCGAAGAACTTGAAGCTGAACATGGATGTCATCGGGCTAGCTTGGAAAGATTGACATTGGCCGAAGAAGAGTCATCCTCTACTCGAGCTGATGCTGATTTGGCGAAGGCAGAAGCAAAGTCAGCAAAGGAGGCATTGAGTCGGATAATCAAAGATTTTCGAAGTTCGAAAGAATTCAAAGAAGAGATCCTCGAAGGTGGCTTCACCTCGTACTGCATCGGGTATGAAAACGGTCGAAATACAGTCAAAAATTATATCCAAATTTTGACTTGAGCAGCATCGTCCCTCCAAGATCGAAAGATAGGATTGCTGAAGAAGAAGCCACACCGACTTAAGATGAAACACCGATCATGCCTGAAGTTATTCAACTCATCGACACTACACCAGAGCAAAGAAATAGGAACGGCGATGAAGCTTAGTCGGTGTATTTTACTTCTTTTTGTGTAACCAAATACCCATAATCAGACTTCGGTCCAATTTTATAACTTCTTTTGATAATGAATGAAAGCATTTTCTTCTAAGTTGGAACTGTTTGTCTAGAATATTAAGTCTGCAATATCTGCAATATAAAGTAGCCATCGAATATTAATCGGTGATCCGATCATTCGATAGAACTTGTAGAATATCCGTTAGTCGCGTAGTCTTTGACGTACTTAATAGAAGTTAGAAAAATGATGGTAAGTCGAATATCCTGTATCTGACACTTGGTTAGATTTGTATGTCAAATTGTTTGATAATCGGTGGCAAGCCGAATATCCTTCGATTGACCGTAGCCATATTGGTATAATTTCAATCCGACCTTGATCATTTTGATATTTCATTCTACTTAGTTAGGACTAAGTTGGTATATTAGTCTTTCGACTGTAGTTAGCTTTTACATTAGAAAGCCAACATTGAAAATCGAGATATAATTGACGCTACGGTTTTTACAGTAAAAGCCTGTATATTTGATGTCGGTTTGAAATTACAGTCGGTATGTCGATTTTTGCAATAGAATCAAAATATAGTCGACACCGAAGCAGTTGATTCTCTAGTTTTTACAGTGAAAGCTGAAATAAACTCCATGTCGAAGTACAGTCAGTAGTTCGGCTTTTACAATGAAATTCGACATATAATCGATCATTGATAGAACTTGACCAAGGTTGGTGATTCTAGAATTTCTGTATTGTATTCCAAATAATGTATATATCAACAACTTTATGGGTGATACATCTTCAGATTGTCGACATTCCATGTTCGAAGACTTACCGACCCTTCAAGGATTTCTAGCCGATATGCGCCCGGTCTAAGAGTTTCAAATATTCTGTAAGGTCTTTTTCAATTTGGAGACAGTTTTTTTTGATCTATAGTTTTGAGATTTCTGCTTTTCTTAAGACCAAATCTCCTGATCGGAAGACCTTCGACTTGACTCTTGCATTATAATACCGAACTATTCTTTATCGATATGCAGCCATCCGAACTTGAGCTTGTTGTCAGAGTTCTGAAAGGAGATCTAAATCAGCTCTCCGACATTCAAAATTATTCGACTCATTGTATTGTTCTATCCTTGTTGATAGCAGTTCGATCTCGAGCGGGATCATTGCTTCTGTTCCATAAGCCAAATTAAAGAAAGATTCTCTAGTCGGTATACAGAGAGTTGTTCGGTACGCCCATAAGATCAGATATAATTCTTCCACCCAGAGGCCTTTGGCTTCATTCAGTCGGGTCTTGAGCCCGTGCAAGATTGTTTGGTTGGTTACCTCCACCTCTCTATTTGACTGTGGATGACCTACTGACGTGAGTTTGTGTGTGATATGAAAATTCGCACAGAACTCTCTGAAATTTTGATTGTCAAATTATCGATCATTATCGGTGATGATGGTGTGCGGTAAATCGAATCTGTAAATGATAGATTTCTGAATGAAGTCTTTCATTTTATTTTCAGTGATTTGGGCCAGAGGTTCGACTTCTACTCATTTGGTGAAGTAGTCGATAGCAATCACTATGAATTTTTCTGATCCGATACCGAGGAAAGGATCAAGTATATTGATTCTCCATTGTACGAAGGACCATGGTGCTACAATCGATGTTAACTGACTAGCTGGTTGATATTGTATATTTGCATACCTTTGACATTGTTTACATCTCCGGACAAGTTCAGCTGCATCTTTCTTCATAGTGGGCCAATAGTATCCTTATCGCAGAATTTTATAAGCTAGAGATTTGCCCCCCAAGTAATTTTCACAAATCCCTTCATGTACTTTGTAAGTGCATAGTCGGTATCTGTAGGTCCCAAACACTTTAGCAAGGAAAGTGAGAATGATCTTTTGTAGAGATGATCATTCATTATTACATATTGAGAGATCGTCTATCGGAGTCGTTTGGCTTCTGAAAGATCTGCAGAAAGAATCCTATTGGTCAAGTATTGGACGATCGGATCCATCCAGCTTGGTTCGATAGTGAGCTGCAATACTTCTTTGACTTTGTTAATACTCGACTGTTTGAGGCATTCAACGAATGTCTGACCCAGTGAGTTAAAAGCGATAGTAGCCAATCGTGAAAGTATGTCGGTCTGAGTATTTTCGATTCTGAAAATATGAAATATCTCGAAATATTTCAAACTCGCTGTAATATCTTTCACCTTCTGAAGGTAGTTCATCATAGTGGGGTCTCAGGCTTCAAATTCATCCTTGACCTGTCCAGCAATCAGTTGTGAGTCGGTAAAATCTTGAAACTATCGATCTCAAATTCTTTGGCTATCTTCAAGTCAGTTAAGAGTGCTTCATATTCGGCTTGATTATTTAAGGCTTTAAAATTGAACCGAAGAGCGTATTCAGTGACTACCCTTCAAAATTTATGAGTATAAGGCCGGCTCCACTACCTTGTGCATTAGATGCTTCATCGATGTGCAACACCCAGGTCGATCTTAAGTTGGGTTTGAGAGTCGTAACCTACTTTATTGTATTATCATTTGTGTTTTCTGACTTATTGTCGGATATTGTACATTTTGCGACGAAGTCGGTCAGAATTTGCGCCTACATGGATGGTCGTGGACGATATTGTATATCAAACTCATCAAGTTTTACTACCCACTTCGCCATCTGACCTGACGTATCAGGTCGATGTAAGATCGCCTGCAACGGCTGATCTGTCAACACCACAATTGGATGGGCTTGGAAGTACGGACGAAGTCGTTGTGCTGATATAATTAAAACGTAGATCATTTTCTCTGCTCTTAAGTATTGAACTTCGATATTGTGAAGTACTTTACTGGTATAGTAGATCGGTCGATGGATTCAATTTTCATCCTTTTGGATGAGCACCGAACTAACCACTTCTGTTGAAGTCATCAAGTAAAGATACAATGTCTTTCCGACCTTCGATTTGTAAGCAAAGGTAGAGAAGTCAAGTATTTTTTCCAGTCTTCCAAGGACTGTCGGCATTCATCCGATCAGAAGAAGTTCTTTATCTGCCGTAAAGTTTTGAAGAATGGCAAGCATCTCTCGACCGACCTAGAAATGAATCGGCTGAGTGCGGTGATTCTTTCATTGAGTTGCTGTATCTCTTTCTTTGAGCTCGGATGCTTCATGTTAATGATAGCTTTTATCTTTTGAGGATTAGCCTCGATTCCTCACTGTGAAACAAAAATTTGAAAAATTTTCGGAGGTCACCCAAATGTACACTTGGTCGGATTTAACTTCATCTGATATTGTCGAAGCGTGTCAAAGGCTTCCTCCAGATTTCGAATATGATCTGAAATTTGAAGATTCTTTACCAGCATGTCGTCTATATATACCTCCATATTTCATCCAATCTGGACCTTGAAGATCTTAATGACGAGCCGTTGATAAGTAGCTCTGACGTTTTTCAAACCGAAGGTATTATTTATAGCAGTATATACCTTTGTCGGTTATAAAAGCTGTGTGCTCCTCATCTTCTGGTGCCATCTGAATTTGATTATATCCGATGAAAGCATTTATGAAACTCAGAAGTCAATGATCTGAAGTCGTATCAACCAATTGATCAATCTTCGATAATGGGAAGCTATCCTTCAGACAAGCCTCATTCAAATCCGTATAGTTGATGTAGATTCTCCACTTCCCATTGACTTTTCTCACGATTACCATATTAGCGAGCCAATTGGGATATGTAGCTTCTCTGATGAAGCCTGTGCGAGGAGCATGTCGACTTCTTCATCAATGACCTTTTATCTTTCAGGGGCAAAAGATCGCTTCTTTTGTCTCACTGGCTTAACGTTCGGATTGATGTTAAGTCGGTGAGTTATTACTTTTGAAGGAATTCCGGATATGTCGGTGGCCGATCATGCAAAAATATCGACGTTGGCTTTGAGTAATTTTATTAATTGTTGCTACTCTAAGTCGGGCAGTTGCGATCCAATTTGGATTATTTTCTCGGGATCTTCTTCTTTCAGTGAAATAGAAACCAACTGTTCAGCTGGTTCATCCCTTTTCTGATTCTCTTTTTGGTCTAATTTGTCGACAGGCAAAGAGTCTTCAGACTTATTATTTTAGGTGGAGATAAGGAAGCAGCGTCGGACAAGTTGCTGATCTCTACACATCTCTCCGACTTTATTTCTCATCGAGAATCGGACTAATAAATGGTATGTCGAAACCACTGCTTTCAGAGCATTGAGTCCAGATCATCCAAGTATGATGTTATAAGTCGAAGGTACTCAAACTACCGCGAACGTTATGAAGATGGTGCTCTATTGTGGTTTGGTTCCAGCGGTTAAAGGGAGGGAGATTTCTCCTTCCACTGTGACAGCATCTCTTGTGAAGCTGACTAATGGTGTCGAGACTCTCCTGAGTCGGTCAGTCAGTGTCACATTCGGAAGAATATCGAATAAATAGAACATCAATTGAATTTTCATTATCTACAAGAATTTTTTTACATCATAATTTACTATTATTGTCGAGACAACAATAGCATTATCATGGGGAGTCTGAATTCTCTGAACATCCTCTTCTGAAAAATTATTAAATTATTGAGTCATCGTCATTTCGCCGACTCTTCTTTGAAAGTTGCCCCCCAGTCCAATCGTCCAGAGATCATGTTGATCACCCCTGCAGTCGGCTGATTATTTACAGCTTTCTCAGTCGGTTGAGGTCGTTGATCGACAGGAGGTTGAGTTGGCGGATCTCTTCGATATTTTTTGAGGTAGCCTCATCGAATCAGGGCTTCTATCTTGTCCCTGAGTTGGATACATTGTTCGGTATCATGACCATGATCATGATGGAACAGACAATACTTCCTTCGATCATAGTTCCTTGATGATGCTTTCATCGGTGGAGGGTGTCGTAGGTATTCTGCTCCTTTGATCTCTATGAGGATCTGCACATGGGGAGCAGAAAGAAGAGTGTAGGAGTTATACCTGCCGTAATTTGACCTTGAACTCCGTCGTTGGGGCGAAGCTCGTTTATTGGATGGCGGCCGACTTGATTCGATCAGAGCTCCTCCCTTCTTCTGACCTTTGCCATTTGTCTGATGTTGGTCAGAAGCTCCTTCGTTTGTGTGCATATACTTGTATGCACGCTCCAGAAGTTCAGCATAAGTCCGGAGGAGAATCTTGTCCAAAAAATATATGAATCGAGATTTTCTCAGACCTCTTTTTATGGTCAATATGGTCATGTCTTTATTGAGGTCCTTGACCTCAAGCATGGCCACATTAAAACGAGCCACAAAATCTCGAAGTGTCTCAGTCTCTCTTTGTTTGATCGAGAAGAGACTGTCAGAGATTCGTGACGGCGACCTTCGACTGGTGCTGAAGTGAGCTACGAAAGAATATTCGAACTGTCCAAAGGAGTATATACTTTTCGACTGAAGCTCAGAGTACCAGGCTCGAGCAGCTTTTCGAAGAGTCGTCGGAAAGCTGATGCATAAAAGGACGTCGGTTGCCTCCTGAATCATCATGAGAGCTTTGTAGCTCTCAAGATGATCGATTGGGTCGGTGAAGCCATTATATGGCTCCATTTGCAGTATCTTGAACCGAGATGGGATCGGCTCGTCTAAGATATGCCGAGAAAGAGGTTGGTGGTGTGAAAATCGTAGTCATGGAGGACTTCTGACCTTCCACCTGAAGCTGGATGAGTCGGCCGTTGATTTTTGAAACTTGCGTTCGTCGTCATCGAACCACCGTTGCTGAAAAACTCCGGAGGTAGAATCCTCCCGACGAGTTTGAAGGAGAAGCAGAAGGTATCCGCGGTCGTTTCTCCTTCCTAATGCGGTCGAGATGAGAAGGAGAGAGAGAATGCCACGAATGGTGGGTGGCACGGCAAGAGTGCCGAGAATGCTGCTGTTCATCTCGACGAGAGAGCCGAGATGGTCTCTCTGGAGAAACAGAAGGTGATCGCCGTGGATGACGGCGGCTGTGCCTGGACGGCACCGACTGTGCCCCCGATTGCTCCACCGGTGGCTGCTGCTGGGTTTGCTGTTGTTGGAGACTTTTAACTATCTCTGTAAGAACATTCATTTGCTGCACAAGTGTAGCGATCTAGACGTCCATGGTGATCACGGGACGTGAAGAACTAGGCTCTGCTACTGGAGGAGGGGAGGAAACCTCTTTCCGACGGAAAGAGTGCCTCATCAATCTGGTTGCAGTCGAGTGTTGGGCTCTGATTTTCATCATAGTGAATATGATCCTCCCTACCTGGTGCGCCAATCTGTTGCGGCCAACTCTCCGTCACCTATTTTCGAGAACGAGCACTTGCAAGACAGCATCCATACAGATCGGATTGGTGATCGATGGGGACCCTTCGATACTTAAGTCAGAGAAGAAAGTTGGTGAATAATAATTTTTGAATGTAAAAAGTAGCAGAGTTCTGACCCTGAGATGGCTTACCCGTACTGCTCACTTATCCTTTTTTATAGATGATTCTGGTGTAACCGTCGAACACGCGGTCCTGCTTTTTATGACACTAAATTATCAAGCCATAAATATGAAATTAGTGGGACGTTAATTTTCTTAATAGCCGTGACACGTAGTTGATAACCGTTTGTGACGATTATGGTATGTTGAGCAGATTAGCCGGTCATATGTCATTAGAACCGACTATATGTCGGTAGAATCTATGAGCAACCATCGGCTAGTAGTTCTGTTATGCCGACGGTCTAAGTCGTTCGCTGTCGATTGGTAGTAGTCGAATCATTAGTCGGTCAGCCGACAGTAAGTTGGTGCAGTTCGCTCAGTCGGTCGATGAAGAGTCGAAACTGTATGATCAGTCGATGTGCAATCGGAGTCGCAGTGATCAAAATCAGAGATCGATCAGTTTACCCCCAACAACTATATAATCTGTAGTCTAACCAAATTCATCATATAATATTTTAGAATCACATAACATATAAAAGTATTAAGGTTATTAAATATCGGGGATATTTGGTTTAGTTCTAGATTGGGTTCAGAAAGCATCCAAACAGTATTCGAAATCAAAATCAGATGATTTTAATTCTTAAATCTATCACCAAATTGTTCCTATTTAATTTGATGAAACCACTTCATTGAAGAATGGGT
>KE504647.1:1993017-2007775 GCA_000441515.1 Elaeis oleifera
GAAATGGTATTTTTTTTTTTTATGGGTGGAGACACATGACAGATGATGATGGTCCGATCATAATTTTTTTATGATCGGCCGTCCATAAAATTTTATCCCCTGATGAGGGAGCGGGTTTTTTTGAGGAATGCAGAGAATTTGCAACAGTCGCCAAGGCCGAAGGAGATGCTAGGGAGCGGGATTTCGCAAAAGAAGATTCACCATGTCGTGCGAATCCATCGTCGTTGAATCTCGCTTCAAGATCTGTCACAGGTAGATGGAAGGAGTTAAGTGCTTTGTGATATGTCCATGATGCAATCCAATGGTTGATATTGTAAAAGAAGACTATGCATAGGATGCCATCCAATGGCCGATCATTCTTTCCCGCAAAAGATGCAACGCAACGACCTCTTTTTTTTTTTTTTTGTAGGTTAAGGGAGGCAACAGAATTCTACCATCCGGCTTTTATTGAAGTCTAAGGTATTTACAGAAGATTGCTCAGCATAACAAAGTGATGATCCAGAAAGTAAAGACAGAAAAGTAATTGAAAAGATGGGAGTAATGATCCAGAAGATGCATCAAATTAGATTATAAGGAGAAAAAAAGGCCAGCCACGGTCTCAAGATTGTGAGGGCGCTTCCACAAATCAAACCTCAGGATGAATTGAGTACCGTTAGCTTCACTTACCTGGTAGTGTTCAGCTTGTCAAGAAACCTGATTAAGATGGGTCAGAGAAGCCATCTGCAAAAGTGGTAACATCAGATCACTCGTCCCTTCATGTTTCAGCAGTCGTAGATGGGTACAGAGACAAAAATATCTTATTTGTTTGTATTGTTCACCGTATCAATCATCAGTGAGTATTCTTGGAAGATATCAAATATTGTCCCAAATCTTTTCAAAAATAGATAGTAGCTTATGATTACATAGGATAGACCATTTGTTGAACAGGATGAGTCCTTTCATAGTAGTAGAGTGGATCGATGAATTTTTGTTGAGAAAAATTCTTGAATTCCTTTCATTCTAGTAGACCCAAATGAAGGCAGAGTAAAGCATTAAAATAATTGGTTGCAAAGATTTTGAGAAGATCTTTCTTCTCCATGAAAGATAGATTTTCAAGGGAAGACGGTGGGTGAAATATCCCAAGCAAGGAACAAACAGCTTTCTAGATAGACGAGAAGAAAAAATAAATTGAGAATAAATGATGAATTAACCCAACCACCTCATCACAATTTTTTGGTAGGAATGTTTGTTTTTTATTTTATTCCATAGATATATGGTGAGCTAAAATAGATATAGGATATAAATTTTTTTGATAGCGTTTCTTCTTATATGAGAACTACTGGATGATGTCCTCTTCTTGTTGTTCCTATTACTCTTCTTATATTTTCTTTCTTTTCTCCTTTTTTTTTAAATTTTTTCTTATTCAATTTTTTTTTTTTTTGTTTTTGTTGAGGAGTGACAGAGAAAGCAAGATGCTTACAAGAAGGGGAGATTTTTGATTAGCTGGAGTGCATGAGACAGGAAGAAAGACTTTTGATTTAGCTAAGATTGCATATTTTTTGTAACCATCAGCATCTTTGTTTGAACAAAGATTGCTCATGAACTTGGATGTCTGAATAGCCTTGTATGGGATAGCTTTGTTTGGATATTTATTTTCCTTAGTTTTGGATTTCTCTTGAGCCAAATTTGCCAGTAAAGTACGGTGATGAGTTGATCCTGGGTCCTTCTAAATGGTGTGTGTATCCTTTTGCATCTAAGGTTGTCCAAAAAGCTTGCATGTTAGGTGGCCAACCTTTAAATTTAGGCACAACTTTAGAGCGAACATAATGCTCTTAGTGAAGGGGTACCTGATGAATAGATGAGATGGAGATCCTATATATATTAACTTCGCAGAAGGCATCCCAAGCTCATCTCTCGCCCTTTTCTAGCAAGAATCTCGTCTTTATATGGCATGTTCTTCAAGGCCAACAAGACAAAAACTTTCACTTTTCAGGCACTGCACTTTTTCAAAGAGAAATTCTTTGTGCATTGCAGCCACGCAAAAAATCCGACATGGAGTGCATCGTTTCGTCCGATTGATTTACGTAGTCAATATTTTTCAATGCGTATTTCATGCTTGTAGATCATCTTTTCATTTAAAATTTATATGACGAAAATTTCTTTACTTTTGAAAAAATTATGACATCCTGTGGTGTAATATAGCCCAGAATATCATAATATGGTCTCGAATATCATAATATGAGAGGGATATTTTTATCCAATCACTTTTCAATGCGTATTTAATGTCTGCAGATCGATTTTTTCATTTGAAAATTTTGAATAACGAAAATACTTCTGTTCTTTAGAAAAAATTATAACATCCTGTACATATTATGGATGCAGAATATCATAATATGAGCATAGAATATCATAATTTTTTCAAAAGACAGAGACATTTTCGTCATACAAATTTTAAAAAAAAAAACTGATCTACAGGTATTAAATATGCATTGAAAAATGGTGACTACATGGATTAATCGGATGAAACAGTGTACTCCACATCGGATTTTCTATACTGCCCTTGATTAAGGCCGGTCCTGACATTTTTAAACTTAGAGCTAAATGAAAAATGAGACATTCTTTATTAAAATTAACATATTTAATATTAATTATCATTGAAAATTAATCTACGTGCAATTATTTCTATAAATATATTCATTAAGTAGTGTATAAATCCATCATTAATCTATTTAATTATTTTTTTGTTATAATATTATAGAAAGCCATTCTTGCACTCTATTGGAATATCAATACAAGGTCTGGGCCTAGGGCTTGAGGCGATCGCCCAATTCGACCTGCCTCAGAATTGGCCCTACTCTCGGTGCACAAAGAATTTCACTTTTTTCAAATGATTTGTAGAAAGAAAGAATGGGACTGCCATTATTAAATAATTATTTTTAATTGAATTATTCTAGAATTTGTAAAAAGATTGAACTGAGAATATGCCATTCTTGTTTAGCTTTCACAGCGGCACATCTACTGCTTCAGTAGAAGCCTAATTGGAGATGCAGAGGAGATGTAGAGGAGATCCCAAAAAGTACGCCAGTTCCAATATGATACCATAATAGTGCTTTTTTTGATTATTTCAACATACAAAATGTCAAAGAGAGAAGCTAATAGAATAGAGTGAATCTATGAAGCTTCCCAAAAACGAATGCTATTACCATTTCCCAGCTTAAAGTGGGTGCACTTCCAAAATGCTCTAGATCTCTACTGGGGGGCAATTCCCGTTGCTTTTGAGGAATTCATTTCTCTCTCTCTTCTCTTGTTTGTTTTTGATGAGAGAGGAATTTATTTCTCTTAATGAATTGGTCCCGATTTAGACCCATTTATGCGAATAGAAAAAAAAAAGAAAAAGAAAAGATTGTAAGTAGGCTTAAGTTCACAGAATAGTTACTTGAACATTTAACTGATGTTCTGTGTTGTTGGATAATATTGGAGATATTTTATAGACGGATGTGGGGCGGTTTCGAGTCGTTTCGAAATATTTTATTTTCTAACTCTTCTAAATATATGTACAGAAAAATATATAAATATTTATTTTTTTAAAAAAATATTTAATAGATATCCTGTATACTTGGGGTGAAAAAGAAAAGAAAAGGAAGGAAAAAAGAGGCAAAAACTTGCGCGCATAAAACGCCAGGCTCGCAACATTCATTTATATAAAACAAGGAACACGTTACATGACATGTTATTTGAAAATAAGGGGAAAAAAAGAACACCAGAGAAGGTGACACACACCATTACATCACCTCCTTATTATTATCAAATTACTCAAGAAAAGCCATTGACGGTACCTACTTAAGGGAAGCACTCAGAAAACACGGAGCATGCAGCTTCATGTATAGCAGCAATCACAATATTTATAGCCATTTGAGCCTCTAGAGACTTCAGGCGTAAGCAGTGGGGTTGGCAAGCAGATAGCCTTCCACAGCCTTCGTCGACTGCACCACCCCTTCCTTCATCTTTGCCACCTCCTCCTCACTCAAAGGCTTGTCGTCGAGGGTCTCATACTCTATCTTGGTCTTCACCACGCAACCACCATTGTCTGACGCCTCGTATTTGACCTCCAAGACGTGGGACTTGAGTCGCTTCCCGATGAGACCTCCATCGATGATAACATACTTCACCAGGTGGTTCTCTTGGTCCACTTCCACACGATCCTTTATGAAGCTTGCTGCCTTGACAGCTGCAATGTTGATGCATCCAAAAAAAAAAAGAATATAATTAGCAGGGCTGATCACAAATCAATGCACAGCAAGGGATTTCCCACAAGTTATGTGGTGGAGGCCAATATAATAAATCCAGATGCAAATTTGCTAAGCACTTTCAAATTCTTGATATCCAAACCAAATTTTTTACGTAGATCCATTCTTGATTGGTTTACCACAAAATCCAGACTTGTATTATGTTATGGTGTGTAATCTATCTAGCAGTATGAAGCCATAAGTAGTCATTGTGATTAACGGTGTAAATAAAAGAGGTACACTTCCATGACATAATTAGGAGCGAAAATTCAACATAAATTGCTTTCGAATAGATTTTATAACCTGGGTGAACTTAAATTCCTTATTGTGCCAGCTCCACTGCTCTCAACAATCTCTCCACTAACATAATATTCAGGCAAGACCTTGGGTAGCAAGTTGTGGCCATCAAGGGCGACCGCCTTGCATAGCCTCTCCATGCTGACGGTGCTTGTCCGCTCAATGGTGAAACACCCAGCAACCATCTTGATACAAGGAGGAGTAACAGAGGAGAAGGGAAGAAGTGTTGAAGGTTTGATATATATGGAGGCGGCTTTACAGGCTGCTTTGCCAGACTTGAAGAGTGGGCAAGGCTTTTTATAGACGTGGAGGGGGATGAAATGCCGGTCCATTGTGGGCTTGTATACGGATATATCAATTATTTAATGCAAATTGGAGAACAAGTGGGACCAGTGTGAGTTTAACATCATCCAGAAGATTGGAAAGATTGGGCGCTGAAGACTTGAAAGGAGATCACATGGGATAGACTAAAGAATTCGCTACTTATGACTTTTCTATACATGTCATTCCAACCAAGAAATTAGAAGAAAAAGAAGTTATGATAAGTTCATAGGATCCATATGTAGCTCAGCTGGTTGGCACACCTCCCTTGAGGTCTTGCTCTTAGAGGAGGTCAGTATTCAAAGTAGCCGCTATGTTGGTTAAAAAAAGTTTGTAGGGTCCCTGTCAACCAACTCGATCTCCTCATTCTTCAGTGATCCTTATCCCATATTTGACCATAGAAAATCGACCCTTGGCAAACAGAACAACAGTACTGTGCATGTTGGCACCATCTTCCCACGCTTGCAAGAGGTCCCAAATTTGAAACGGAACGTGGCATTCCCTCCATATTTCTCAATAAAGAAGAAAAAGATCAGATCTCCAATAATCTACTCTTCTGCTCATATTCCTGCAGGTGATGTTGCAGTTCAGTTTAGATCGGCGGTTTGATCATTTGCTTGTTTGTTATTTGTGTCTCAGAGATCACTGCAATTATTTTCTCTAGACCTTTCAACTATTTTTGAGCTCAACAATTAATATACTGAGAAGAAATGTGGGCATGAAGTGGAAGCTAATAAAAGGGAAACATAAGTAGCAATTTATTGGGATTTTCCTAAGAATAATTTATTGGCTAATTGTGGATCAGATCAGGCAATGCACATATGATTGGCAAGAAATTAATGAAGGGACAAAGCCATTTATGTGCAAATTTAGTTCATCACTCTCACAGGTTATGTACAAAGGCTCATCATCAAAACACGGTAACAGGTTATCTAATATCCAATTATATGATGAGATGCAAGATCACCTCTCATTTGTATTTTCTTCCACAAACCGTTTTCCACTTTGCATTTGCTCCAACCAGTTTGAAGAAATCCTTTTTAGGTTTGAACAAGTGAGCTAGTCTAAATCACTCAGGAATTCTTTTTAGGTTTGAATGAATCTGTGAAGGCTCAGCAGGTGAAATGAACAAGCCTATCATTGTCATTCAGGAGAAAATTTCACAAATTACTGTGACACTTGGAAAATGCAAACCCATTTGGTTAAGGAATTCTATATAGTTTCAATGGACAAAGTTCGCGGTCGGATAACCTGCAGAAAATTTGTAAGGTGCCTGCTCTCTATGTCCATTGTCGGTGTAATTATTCACTTGCATGTAACATCATGAAGGAAATAGATGCCATGTGTGGATGGATGGGACTGTAGGCCAACAAGATATAAGCCTTGCTATGGTTGCAACCCAGTAAAATAGCAGGATAGCCTGATATTGCCTCACCACTTGAATGTTATCATGTTTCAAGCCCTGAAAAAAGGGCTCGACTTCGTGTCCTACATAATCATCTTGAAAACTTGACCAAACTTGGATTGTGTGGTCAAGTAGTGAGAAAAATATGATTTCAAATGTGAAACATTGGTTTGAACACAGAAAGTTTATAAGATCAAAATGTCTACTTTATTACTAATGCGTTACCAACAACAATGTCAGAAGCATGCTGATTATTGAACATTAAACAACCACAATGTGCAACGATATCCTGTACACCAAAAAATCTAAAGAAAAAGAAGTACTGTTAATGGTTTGACTAGGACAAGGACACCTCACTGAGGAGGAGAAGGCCTTTTCTAGATGTAGAGTGAAGAAAATGAATCCATTTTGACCTTCTAGATCAACTATAAATGCAAATAGCAACACTAATGGGTCAGTCTTGAATTTAGCCTCATCCAGAAGATTGGAAAATTGGAGGCTGAAGGCATGACTGGACAGCACATGTGATAGACTAAAGGTTCTTTCCATGTAGACTTCTCCAAGTACACTAATTTGGAGGAAGAAATAGTGATCTATAATAAGTTTATACGGTCCTTATCAACCAACTCTGGCCCTAAACGAGGGATATTAAATCTATATGATAATAGTACTTCATATATCATTCTTGCTTATATCCCTCTGAGAGAAGGAATGCGAAAGTTTGTTTGATCTGCAGGGGATGTTGAAAAGGGTATTGAAATTCATAAATAAGGAGGATTATCAGTGATTTTGTAGAAACATAGACCTTTAGCCAATGCAAGTAGGGCCCCCTGCCGGCGTGATCTTCTCCTTGGACCAGAAAGAGATCCCAAGTTTGAAACAAGAATGTGGTATTCCCACCATATTTTTCAAAATGAAGAGATAAGATCTCCAAAACACACACACAGATATATTTAAGACATGATGTATGCTATTAAGATTTTTTAATAGAGGAAATGTCGCTGACTGCAACTAGTTTGGAATTAAGGCTTAGTTAAGTTAATAAAGGGAAAACATCAACGCTGTCTTCAATTCGTATGTTCTGCTAATATTCCAAGGTGTGATATTATATTTCGATTTAGATCAGCGCCTTGCTTTTGGTGAATACCTCATTGGCTTGTGAATTGTGCCTCTGAGATTAATACAATTACTTTCAAAACCTTTTAACTGTATTTGTCCTTAACCATATATTAAGGAGTAATTTGGCAAGAAGTGAAAGTTGCTAAAAGAAACAAAGCAGCAATTTATTCGCTTTTCCAAAGAAATAACTTATTGGCTAGCTCATGGATCAGATGAAGGGCTGATAAACAATTGTAGCAAATGAAAAAAGCTTTAGCCATTTTGTTCTTCCAACTATTTAGATGTTTTTTTTTCAGCAAGGAATACAGAATCATGTTAACTCACCTTCAATCATCACTCCCATAAATCACATCCAAATGCTCATAGCCAAATCACATCCACTGCAGGAACAAGAAAATTGCACCTAGTCAATGCACTTAATACGCTAGTACTGGGTAATTTTAAAGACCATCAACCGATTGTCATCTCCAACCATGTGATGTGATGCCTACAAGATCTTCTCCTCTCACCAGTATATATCTATTAAGCAGAGAAGCTGATGTGCTCCAAAGAACTGATTTATTCTTTGTGTTTAGTCCAACAGGTATCTGGAGGGATCTTTTCCAAGTTGGAATAAGTGAACTAGTCTATGGAGACTTCGTAGTTAAAATGCGTGGAAGAAAATGATTGAGAGGGATTGAGGGAGGCATAAGATTAGTCTACCGTTGTTGGTCTCAAAGAAAATTCCAGAAAGACTAAATGTATTATTGTCGTTCAGAAGAAAATTCCACCTCCTGCCGTGAAAATAAACCCATTTGGTCAAGGCGTCCCAAAGTTTGGCGGACTATGTTCCAGTTGGATTTATAACTTCTAAGGCTCCATTTGGATCGCAGGGATATGGGGTTTATCCCGTTTATTCCGATAACAAAACTAGAATGTGCTGAGCTATTGCTCAGGATAAGCTAGCCGGGTCATGCGCTGCCTCATGCCCGTTAAACTGGCACAGCTTCGTTCACAAGGGACCATGGTCTATCTTTAAGCTGGGGTGTGACTTGGTTTAAACCTCTCATTTATCCCCTATATGAATCAAAACATGACCAACTTAGTTATCCAATTATATTATATTATGTTATTCTAACATTGAATATCATGTAATACTAAATATTATTATTATCTTACTGTACAATATAAGACTATATAATATCATGATAATATTTATAACATTAGAATATAATACATAACGTAATATCATAGTATAATATTCTAAAACATAATATTATTATATAGTATTTTGTTATATTATTATATTATATAATATATTGTTCTATTATAGACTAATACTATGAAGTGCAAACTTATCTAATTTTATTAAAAATCACCTTTTCTTCCCGTTATTCCCAAGTAATGTCCAAATAGCATTCTTATCTCCTCACAGCATCCAAATACACAGAGAGAATTACCGCAATAATTGCTTCACAGTATATATAAATTAATATTTCTCGCAAACTCATACCCAATCAAACATAGCCTTAACATGTTCTCCATATCTTAATGCTAATTCTCATGTATAACAATTTTTTTCACTTGCATTTGATCTCATACACGCCTTCGTTTTAGAAAGAAAGGATGCAATGTATGGATAGTTGGGATTGTAGGCCAATAAGACATAAGCCTTGCTTTGACACAAAGTATGTCACCTCACCATTTGAAAATTGTCATGGCTGAATTCTAAAATCAGGCAGAGGAACAGTCCTTGACTCTGTGCTTGTTTTGAAATGATTGTAATTCTTTCTGTCTTTCCACCTGTAACTGTTTCTCTCTGAAATTACTTTTAATCCTCTAATAAAGCTGGGGTAGCTTTCTTCTGCCTCCTATTTCAGTCAAGAAAAGGGAAGAGCTTTTCTATGGAACTGTAAAGAGAGCTTATGAATTAGGACTCAAAAACCATCAAGAACATGAACTTCACACAATTGGCAAAATGGGAGTAGAAATTGCTACTAGGATCAGGAACTCTATGCGTCAAAAAATTGGACCACCAATGAGAAAAGGCTGAGACCAACCACAAATGTCGATATTCCGGCACATTTTGCAACAAGGAATGTTACGATCTTTTTAAGGAAGAGTTCCATCTATGCCACGCTTCAAAAAGATTCTTCATTTATTTCACCTGTGGGAGAACATTGTTCCGAAAAGACCACGGAAGGGCACCGGATGCTCGGGAGTTCTTTCTCCCCTTCGTCTCTCCATCATAGCCGCTAACTCCCTAGAGACTTTTGTACCCGGTAAGTTGACTATGTTGTACATTTCCTTTCTCTTTTCTCTCCTTGTAAATACTTTATTTGAATGAATATATCGGATGGAAGTTCCTTACTTCCTCCATAACCCAGCAAAAAAAAAAAAGAAAAAAAGAAAGTAGTTTTCCACTTCATTTATTTATTTTTTTTAAAAAAATTACAGAAATGGGCGAAGGATCTAATCCATCATGAAGAAGTATCGGACAGAGGAAGGTTAACCCCTGCTCTCTGTTTTCCATAGTGCTTTCCTCATAGGCAAGATCTCATATTCTAGATCTTACCATTGGTGTCATTTCACTGAATTTAGTCCCCCTGTTTTAAAGATCAAAGAGATTTCCTTCACCCTGATGTTCCGAATCGTACAGATGGCAATAAAGTTGCGTTCATCTACCATAACTGATCGATTGGCATCCAATGATCTTGGCACACCCTGTATGGAATCACCATCTTCTTCTACCATGGGTTAAAACGTTGATGCTCGTCTATATTATGGATTCTGATTCTGTTCGAACCATTTCAACTCGTGCACATAATTAACACATTTCCAATCCCTCAAGGCATAAGCAGGTCATGTTGTCCTTAGCATTGGGCAGAGTCCTCAGCATCTTTACTTTACGGTGACAACCCTAAAAGTTTGAGTCTTGTCCCGAAAAACATCTCTATCGACCTTCCAATTAATTCCCTACAACGCAACAACTACATGTGCTCAGTAAAGTGTATGTCGTTGTTGAAGAGAACTTTGTCTGTATAGATTCACTCAAAAAAACTATTCATTATCATATAATTTATGCATCACAAATGTAACGGCCCAATATCTCAAAAAATAATTAGTCAGAAAGTATTATTTGAGCTCTTTAGTCTTGTATAAATATTCAATATCTACTAATTATATAGTCGACATAGGACTAACCAAGCTTGTTTGAGTTTTTATATACTCTCCTCCATTTAAACTCTGATATTTTTGCTAGACTGAAGATCCACATCTATTCAAATCTAACTACGAACATCTTAAATCTAATCTAAACTTATACTGCAGTATCTTCAAACTCTCATAGGTAATAGATCGAGTCTGCTCTGATATCATTTGTAATTATTCAAGATCTTATTTAAAAAATTAGCAAGAATGTATTATTCAAATTTTTTGATCTTGTACGAGTATTCAGGATCTACCTATTGTATAACCGATATGGAACTAAATGCATGTCTGCACTCGCTACAAGCATCAACCTGTTTCTGAAAATGAATAGCAGTGACCAATCCAATTTGTATCAAATTCAACTTGATTCACGCCAACTCCATTTGTATTCAACGTCCTTGTTAAAGACATTTAAAAAGAGAAGGAGAAGCATCCTTTCTTTCTCCTTCCATATGCTTCAATAATAGAGATCCTCCATCGACGAGACTTTCTATACTATAAGGAATCATTGTCTTGCTTTCCTTGGCCGGCCAACGTATTTCAATCAAGTGCCTCTCCAAAGCAAATTCCCTTTGGCTTACATAATCCCACGTACGCACCGACCTCTTTCTTCTCATTTAGACCCTTTGGGATATGACGGAGACCTAGGAAAGCAAAGGAGAGAGCTCTTTAAGGATAACCTTCTTGTATCTGACGAAAAGAAGAGAGCCGCCTTCTTATCATTTACTTCATCCTATGGCTGTACAGTGCTGATAAGAGATTCCCACCTTTGGCTTTCTAATATGCCAATCCTCCAACTATATATAGACTCCCAGTCAAGTCTCCAGCCGCAAGCTTACAAACAGCTAAACTTCTTCAGTTCAGCGGGCCATTGGTGACTCCAACCATTCCCTGGCTTACCGCATGATTCCAGAACTAGAGGTATAAGCTCCATCCAGTCCAAACCATTTTGATGCAATTAAATGACAAGTGATGGATAAGCTTATGCACTGAGATATCGGTGTTCTTTCTCTTGGTTGTCTTCCTGTTGATCATAGAATGCTCGAGTTACCGAGTTACAGGTTCGAATGGACTGCCATGGCTGCGTGCAGAAGATCAAGAAGGCAATGCACGGCGTCGACGGTAAAAGAAATTCACTTGCAACCCAAATTGTAGAGAATCAAACTTTGAGTTAATCAACAAATCTTGTCATGTATACTAAAAGCTCTGTATCTTGTAAATCTGCACTTGTTGAAGGTCATCTTTGTCACCATATGGTCATATAAGGGTCATTTGAAGTTGAAAACTTGAAATGAAATGAAAAACTTCGGAAAGAAAAAAAGAAAGGATCACATGCCTCTCTTGATGTTACTTCTTCCTTTGATCGAACTTCTGACGATTGTTTGGGTGTGATTTCTTCAGGTGTCTATGATGTCTATGTCGACTTCGATCAGCAGAAATTGACAGTAATTGGAAGGGCTGATACTGAAAAAATAATGAGGGCCATCAGGAGGACAAGGAGGACAGCCACAGTTTGTCCCCCAAAGGACCCAAGTGAGCCAAATGGTTCGGAACCACCACCATCAACAGAACAACCAGCACCAGAAGCTGCCACCGACCAACCTCCGAATGAAGCTCCACCACCATCTGAGCCTCCCAAAGATACACCACCCCAGGAAAGCCCGAGTCCTGAAGTGCAGCCATCCCCTGAAGCCAAGGAAGTTGTCCCATCCAAAGATAAGGATGCCGAGGAGATCCACATGATCTATCTCTACCCACATGGCTATGTCTATAAAGCAAACTGGAACCCTCTAAGTGATCAACATGAAGTCCCTCCCTTCATTGCTCATAGCTATAACGGCTACCAGTTGCCGTACTATGGGCAAGAAGCCTATGGCAGGGACTACTATCACAGGCCACGAGGTGGATATGATGGGAACCAGATTACCTCCATGTTTAATGATGAGGATCCGAATGCATGTACAATAGTATAGGGAAAGAGGGGTAATAGACAAAACAGAATGCTTTCTTTAAGCCTTGAGAGTAGTACTAAGATTGTGAGAGTGAAGCAAAGAGAACAAGATGCTAGCTTGGTCGGGGAAAAGATGATTTTGCCTCGCGGGTGGGACTAAGCTACTAGTCTTTTGTCTAATTTGTCATTTGTTGTAATAGTTTTTGGCTACAAAGTAAGCACTCTTCAAAGAAAAAATAATTTGTGGATTGAGAGTGGAGCATCCGCAAGTTCCGATCGCATCGTACGTGACAAAGCTTGGAACATGAAAAAATTCCGATACCAAACGTAGCCCATCTTATCTAAGGTTCAATTTCGCATGACAACCCAACGATAGACGAATCAATGACCAATACATAAATCAACTCGAAGTTGCAATTGGGACCAAATTCGATCCTAACACTCAAATTAAGTACCAAGAAAGACATCAATTTGCTAAATGAAATGTAGAACATAAGCAGAACAAAGATGAACAGCTTGCACTTTTATTGTGAGACAACTTAATACAAGAATAAATATCATAAAATGGGAAGAATGGCATGGAATTGATACAAGGAGACATCATATTCAATCTTATTAGATATGTCATGGAAAGAATTTTTTTTCTCTATTTCTTTTCAAATCTTTACCTATTTATGCATTCATAGCACAAGACTTTAATATTCAATCCGCTGATCCAAAAAACATGTGTTTTATCCGCTGGATTATGGCTAAGATATTTTACAAGAAATTACTATCAATCTATCCTATGCGATTCATGATGAATGATATCCTCAGGGAATGGATGTAGGCTTTCATTCATTTAGATAGAGGAGATCGTCCAGATTTCATGATTAACGTCAAACTATTCCAATGTTTTCTGCCTATCCACCCATGTTGGTTTCAGGTATAGATATTTTTCTGTTGAAGGCCACTCGTCCAGATAAAATATACCCCTTCATTCTCTCGTCCCAATCCAAGCAGTTTTGGCACAAAAAACTCTCGTACACTCCTAATTTTATTATCATAACTTTGTTACTGTATTATATTGTTGTTGCTGATGGTTATTTTTCAAAAGAGAGAAGAATGGGTGAATCAAAAATAAGTGTTAATTATAAAAAAACCTCAATTTATGTTCCCGTAGAGCTAGTATTTGCCCACAAAAAGCCGATAACCAAGGTTTTCTGCCCTTTGATCGCTAAAGCAGCACCCCCTGTAGATAAGGCTTTAGTACCCCTGTAGATAAGGCTTTAGTTTAGACTTGGCAGGGGTGCGCCAGGGCCAAGCAGTAGTGCAGCGCAAGGGCGACGCGCGAGAACCCCAGTGGCAAGCCACTGTGAGAGGGAACTCCCCCAAAAAAAAGTTAATTTAATATCATGGTTGGTCGATGACCCACGTATCAGATATTAAACTGATAAGAACAGATACTACACTTGATCTTAGCCAAAAGGCCGAGAAAGGTATGAGTTGATCAATCGCCATCCGCCTTATTTTATATCGGCTCCGCTGCCTACCTCTCCTTTATCTTCCGATGTGGGACTAAAGAACATACGTTCGAGACCGGATTCCACTGCGCACCTGTGATTGTATTCTCTAAGGCTTCAAGTTGGATGGCTATGATCTTACTTAAATGTTGTGCGATTGATCCACATCATAGCTAATAACATCTTCTTGAGGTTTCCTACGAGAAGAAAATTGTGATAACCGGCCCATTGGGCCTAAAGCCCAAACATTATCCAAAAAAAAATAAAACAGGGTGGAAGACTCCTGATCGGAGTCTTCCTTTCCCGATTCCGATCAGGAATCGGAGTCCTTGAGGGATCCTAAGACTAGCCCTATAAGAACCCCCCTTCTCTCCTCTAAGAGAGGACACATCAAGCACCGAAGATCGTCGGAGTTCTTCTCCGATTTTTTCGATTGAGGCCGCGGCCCTCGACTCGTGCTCGTCGCGATTTCATGCCGGTGAGGATCATCGGAGGCCGTGGTAAGTCCCTCCTCTTCCTCTCTTCTCTCCCTTCTTTTCGTGCCGGTGGGCATGATTGCCGGCGACAGGAGTCGCCGGATTTCGTCGGAAAAGGGAGGCTCTGTTCAGCCTCTCCCTTTTCCTGATTTTTGGCGCCGACGGTCACCGCCGACCGCCGGCTCTGGCCTCTCCGTGCTCGGGAGGTCACCCCTTGCCGCCGGCCATCGCCA
>KE504647.1:2033505-2052421 GCA_000441515.1 Elaeis oleifera
ATATATATATAGGTCGAATAAAACATGGGAATAACCTGATTCCATGGTATAGGACCTAATTTCTGTATAGAATAAAGATTTATTCCATCTTATTTCTCCTAACAGATGAAAAAATGGTAGTGGACCATTATGATTAGCAATTTCGATCAATCTTTCCTAATTTTAGAATACTAATTTCATGGTGAACCATGAAATTGATAATTTTAAGTCATAATGAGTACCATCTAAATTATATGGAATAACACTATATTAATTATATTAAATAAAATAAATATTAAATTTTAATCAAATATAATCTAAATAATAAAGATGAATAGTTATTTTTAAAATTATAATTTATTTAAAATAAATTTGGATAACTAAATAGTACTTAAGATATTATATCTCTGATTATCCACAATACGATTGAACTGTCAGGAATCGCAAGTCCATTGCGCTTGGTATCTTATTGGGAATGAGGCAGAATACCAAATATGACCTAAGATATCATATCTCTGATTATCCACGATATGATTGAACTGTCAGGAATCGCTGGTCCATTCCATGTTTTGGTGCGGTAGGTATCTTATCGGGAATAAGCCAGGATAAGCGCCTTATTCCACACAATGTCAAGTTTCCCGCGTTTGAGGTAGGTTCCGCGGATACCGGACCAAAGGATGGTCCTCCCAAATCTTCTGGATTCCTAGTGTCCCCTTAACACCTGAGAAATTCTTGCATGGACCAGGTCCAAGTGGACCAGGGCAAATCTCGGAATATATGCAGGGTCGCGCAATCGGGAATGTGACCTACGCGGGGTAATGTGGCGTTGTTATCCACCGGAAGATTTGGCGTGGTCCATTGGACCTGGTGTAATTAATAATTATACCTTAAGACCCTTGCTAATAAACCCTCACACCGGAATTAAAAGAACTCCATGGGGCTTTCGCTCCTCCCCAAAACGCTCGCCTCGTGACGGAAGGGAGTCGGAGCTCTTCCGTTCCCATGGCGGCCGTGGAGGAGCTCGGCGGACCGAAGAAGGGGAAGTGCGGGACCTCTTTGGCGAAGGGAGGGAAGAAGCTCGATCCGAAGCACCCCAGGAAGTCTTCATCGAATCCCGCGAAGCCCCAGGCGACGGGCTGAAAGAGAAGTCCGTGAAGGTTTCCGACTGGAGACATCGGCCCCTGTTCGGCCGACAATGGAGCACAACACTCCCATAGAGCGGCACTTGGCTGATAGGGTCTCTTCCTTGATCTCACTCTGTGTCTATGCCGCTTGTTTCTCTATTGGATTCAAGTGGATTTCTTGGGAATTGACGTTTCTTATGGAATACCTTCGTTTCCTGTCTATCTCTGTTCAAAAGGATGCTGATTGCAGGAAAAGGTGTTTTTGGTCCCATCTATTAACTATTTTTCGTATTTAATCAAGGAATGCTGTTTCTTGAGAGAAAATGGTTCCTGTTACCCTATTTCAAAACTGTTTTTCTTTTTTCATTTTTTCTTTTCCCAAGAGCAATGTAGAAGATATACTTTGCTATTGGGTAATGTTGGAGTTATAAATTTCGTGGGGAGCAAGAATTCAAGCAGTGGGATATGACTTGCTCATTGGTTGGGTGTTGGGGTGTTCTATTCCTTTGTCTTGGATGTATTTGCTCTTTTTAAGGTGACGCAGTGCTAGAACTAAGGGAACTCGAACATCTCGTGGTCAAGAGAATCAGCTGCTAATTGGTTTTTCTGTTTTGATGTTATGGTTGCAGTAAATGGCGGTGGCAAGGAAGAAGAAGAGGAAGCCAAACTACAATCTCGAGAAAGTAAGATTTGTTGCGCTCAGTTTTATTTGGGAATCCGTGTATCCATGTTGGTGTTATTTTTAGTTGCAGTCAGAGGTGGACGTTAATCTCCATGCTTTTTCCAAATTGTCACGCAAAGTTTGATTGGTTTGCTCCTGTATTCTGCTCTTTTCTCCCCTCTTGGACATTGATAGTTTGTTGAAAGTACAACATGGAACAATAATTTAGCCTGTTAAATAATTACGTCCCCTAATGGCTGTATTTGTTATAAATTTTGAACGTTAGGCATAGGCAAATGACACATCACCACTCATGCATGAGGTGTTTATTTATCTACGAGAGTATTCTCCTCGCCTTGTGGCATTTATGGTTATACATTGCGCACTTCATTAACGTGTTACTACCATCCTTGGCTGCGACATGTCCAACTTTTTTTTTGTTGTTTCTGTTCATGATGTTCAGTTGTTGTATCTTTCACTTTCAAGTTCAACATGTAGAATCGTTCTTCCTTTGTAATACCTCTTGTGCAAAAAAAAAAGGAAGGAAAAAAAAAAAAGAAGAAACTTCCGAACTTTTCCGGTCAGCTGCACTTAGTAATCTTTAACGTGGCCTGCTTATATAATGATGGACTGGATAAGGATCTAAAAATTAACTTTTTGACACATGTAACAGGAGCTTGCTTCGTTATGGGAAAAAAATGAGATGTTATGATATAAGTAAAGAGAAGAGATCCGAGTATGTTATTCACTTGTGTCACTATTTATGTTCAACTGTTACCTTCACTTTAAACAAGGTTAACAATTCTGTAGGTTGGTAACTGAATCTCTGCAAAAGATTAATAGAAATCTTCTCGATATTTTGCGTTCTCATGTCTACAACATATATCATGGCCTTGGTGTTTGATTTAAATAAATACCATATAATTTATTATATTCAACCTAGAGTTACTTGTCTCAACAACTCTGCGTATTATTTATCAGATTGTAATTTGTGAGCTGCAAACAGTGTTGAAGGGACTAGTATTGGACAACATAAGTACCTCTCTTGTTTCTTATTCCTGGGTGATTCAGCTGGTAGATTCAAAAGGTGTTCTTTTATCTCATGATTTCAATTTTATTCATAGAATTAAAGAATAATTCTTCTGTGGACCACCAGAATGGAAGACACCAACTGTGCATCCACAATGCTCATGCTATCCTAGTCTGGATGATCTGGCTTGTCTGAATTTGTCTATTCCTTTCCTCTGTGCGAAGATAATTTTTATTTGCATCTTAGTGAAAGTGTCAGTATCTAATAATGATGATAGTGAAATTTGTTGGAAGGGTATGCAGTTAGCAGTGGGAGGAATAAAGGATCCTTCAGTATTGAGATGTGAACCACTCGTGGAGGGCGGTCTTCCAGAGGTGGTCTTGGATTCTTTTTCATACATGTGACATTCTGAAATCTAAAACTTAACAAGTTTGCCACATACACTGCCATGGGAATGAGGAAGTGAATAGAACAGTGTGCCTTTATAAAATGCACTGATTTATGCATCCATGAACAAAATAAGATGACAAGACTGTTACAATAAATGTTAAACAGTTTGTATGGTGGTTAACATAGAAGAATATCTTTAGAACTAAGCAAGATGCTACGCCTTACCTTCCCTTAAGTGAGATACATGGCCTTGGACACAGACATCCATCTATTATGCTGGTCTATATGTATATATGTAGGTACATACTTACATATTTATGTATATGTATCCGCACGTACCCATGGATGTACATATGTAATTATGTACATATGTTGTACGTATGTATGTAGATGTGTGTACATATGTATGTTAATTAATTAATTATAGGCTTTGAGATCCACCATTCAATTAATTATACTCTCCGAGATCCCACCATTCTTCCCAAAGAAAAAAGTAGAAGAAAAGAAGGTTTAGTAGTGCATTTAATTTTGGATTGACATGCTCCGGGATGTGTCATCAAGGAACTAAAAGAGTGATTTCTGGTGATTGCATTGCAGTGTTATTGCAACTTGTGTTGAGAATGTTGTTGAGCTACTTGGGTCAAATTTCAGCAAAGAAGTAATATATGAGGTGATTCCTTTCCTCTTTTTGCTCCTAGCAATTGTATGGTTGCTTAGATGTTTTCCCTTAGAAATTTCAAGCATTTTTATGATCAATTATAATTATTGAATGACGTTTAACTTTTCATGTGCAGGTAGCCGTTGGTGGAACTGATGGAGCCTTGCAACCTCTAGCTGGTAGATTGGATGCCTTACATAAAGCAATAGCTTCTTTGGCATCTGTTCTTCCCAAGACCAGTGAAGCTGAAGAGGAGCATGTTTGGAGAACTTTCACTCCAGCAGGACTGTCAGAAAACTTGTCCTGGACTGCTCCATCTTTGCTGTCATCCTATGGAATATAGTATTGGAAGGAAAGTGTGAGATGTGGGCTCGAGGTCACAGGTACTGTTGCATCAATTTCTACTCTCTTCTTTGACTATGTGTTTATCAACAGATCACTGGCAGTACTCAACATTTGAAAAATCTGGTGGCTTTTCCATTTGTAAAGTGGTCACTGCATTCCTAGAGTCATCTGATTCCAAGGTGAAAGATTTGCTGAAATCCGAGCTGCATCCATTGAGGGGCCACAATGTTCTTGAAGTCCCTGAGGGTAAGCTAGTCAACAAAGAATGTTGAGAGTTGCCTTCCTGGTGATCCTGGAATATGTCAATTAAACAGGAAATGTATCGAATTATGACAGTGGAGGCTCTTGTTTAATTTTGAGCAAAGCTTATGTACATTGCTTATGTAAATAACTTTCCGGGAGAGTTATCCTGAGTTGCTGCCAAACTAAGTACAAGAAGATGTTGTTTTTGAGTATAAATTACTTAACTGAAGTTTTCTCCACAATTTCTTTGCTCCTAAGCGTGCAAAGATATCAAATATCAGATGAGTGGAAACTTTATAGGAGATTTATCTGGAATATCTGCCAAATGAAGTACAAGTTGATGTTCTGTTTGTATATGTGATATTCGATTCAAGGTGTATGGGATAATTGCTACATGCTCTAAATTGAAAACAGCTAGAGGAGTCATTGTCAGTGTTGCACCAGAACTATCATATGAGTGTCTTGCAATGGAGCACTGCTACATTGAATAGCAATAGGAAAAATACAGTGACAACTCAATATCTAAAACTGGGATTCTTCGTTCTGTTTGGTCTGTTTCTGGTCTTGTCTGGTAAATAGGTGACTCACATCTACCTCCTCTTCTCTTGCTGTTCTGAACTTCACTGGCGTGGTTATACCAAATATCCTCTGGATTTTTGGTTACCCGATCCCGGTGGTGTGGATATTGTGGGAACAGCAGGCAGTCAGAGGGATCGAAGAGAGGAAAATCTCTTTGGAAAGCTGCATTGGCTCGTAAACAGCTCTCAATCACTCTGCATTCCTCTTTGAATCTGTTCTGGACTTCCTTTAGGGCCTGCAGGATCCTCTTTGACTTCGTTCTTCTTCGATCATAATGACCATTCCGTTCCTCGGAGCTGTTAGTGTCTGACTTCTGGTGGCATTCCTTGCAGTAGCTGTTCCTTCTATCAGAGTTGAAGTCTCTTCTTCTAATTTTGTCTGAGAGGCATGCATATGCCTGGAAATGATCAAGTTTTCTTATTTTGAAGAATTCTATGCAACCCATCTTAACCCAGATGCTCAGAAAATGACAATGGAAAAGAAAAGGTTTTTTTTTCCTTAAAAAAATGTAATAAGTTGAACTTGAGACTTGAGGCAAGAGGCATTATTGATGTTGGATTAAACCGGTGATTAGAATGAGGCATGGGTGCAAAAGGAAGTAAATTCATGATCATTGATTTGGATCAAATGCATAGATAGTTGAAGTAGACAGGGAGGCCTAGTAAATGATGAATATATCTAGAGCTTGGATGTTCAGATTAATTGTGCTTTTCTAGCTGTTTGCCATGTTAAAGTTGTGCAACTCCGACATAAATGACAACTATGCTGACCAAAAACAACGATAGGTTGATTCCAAGCATTCAAGGACAGTAAATAAGTACATTCGACTCTAATCCAAATTGCTGTTTTGGCTCTGTGTAACTCCAATTACTCAGGATCTTTGGAGTTATTAGTAATTAAGGAATCACATGTGTTCACATGGAGGAATGTTATTTAAAGTCCATGTCGAAATCTAGTAGCGTTAACATCATGGTGAGGATGGACAAAAAAGCCTCTCTAAGCGTTTCTGTTATCTATCAAAGTAGATATGCCCGGACCTACCCCACCCACAAAAAAAAGAAAGGAAAAAAAAGAAGGAAAAGAGCAGATATGCCTTGGCTGATTTGTGATGCAATCTTTGTGACAATCAAATACCCCTTCTTTGTTTCAAAGTAGAAGATGGCAGAAATGGGAACCACAGACAATGATAGTTAGGTATTTGAATTATCTTTGTAATTATCAAGGCTTTTCAACCTACCTTCATTTGAACAAAATGACCATCATTCACCTAGCTGAGCACCATCCTGACCTCAATTATATCAGAATAACTATCTCCCAAGTTTTGATGCAAAGAAAAGAGGAGGAACGAGAGAGAGGTGGGAAGGGAGAAGGTGAGGTAGAAGAAGAAAAAGAAGACATAAATGTAAGGGCAATTCAAATACCTCTGAGACAAGTTTGAATGCAACTTCGGCCTTGGGGTGCTTGTTCTTGTCTGGATGAAGCTGTAATGCTACAAAATGAAATCATAGCAAGAAAAAAACATAAATCAGAAAATCAAAACATCCACTTCATTGGTAGGAAGAAAACCGGACCTGTAGATTTATTGAGCACATACCCAGTTGGTGGTATCGCCTCCGAATTACATCCACCTCTGAATCTTCATCAATCTATGGTTGGCCAATGGGCACTCAATTTGTTTAAAACTCAAGAAAATATCACAACTGATGCGTATAAAGAAAATCAGTATTGAGATATAGAACTCAACTCCAAGAACGAGGTACCAATCAACAAAGGCCGGCTTCCGAGGCGATCGGCGGCGATGAGTGCAAGAGGTGAATATAGATGAAATGGCACAAATATCTCTCACAAGCAGTGCTTTCGAATCCAATCCCTCTGCCATCTTAGTCTTCCCATGCTCCCAAAACCGAGTCCAATTAAAATATCCTATAGGAGGAAGAAGAAAGGAATTTCTCTTTGAATTCTTTATTAATTTGTTGGTTGTTGTTTGTAACTTATAGCCTATGTCCAAGTTTCTTCTAGTTTTTATACTAATCCATATAGCACTGATGGGAGTGGATGAACGGAGCGGTTGAGTTTTTAAGTTTTCAAAGCGGGGTTTGCGGGAGAGATTTTGGAAGTGGGGGAGTGGGGTGGGAAAAACGGAGAGGTTACCGTTAGTAGTGCCACGTGGCATCTTGTGAGCCGGTTTCGGTGCTTCCGTTGCTTTTCCTTTTTTCTCTCTCGTCTCTGCCCCACCTGACCACATCAGCGGTTGGCTGCCGGCAGAATTCGAATGAAACGGTGGGAAACGATATGCCAAAATGAAGTGGGAAACCAAGCGGGGAGTTGAAGCTGAATATAATAAAACTTGTAATGATAAATTATATATCTATTATTTCTGTCCCTTCGATAAATAACATAGTGGATCACAAGATATACTGGTGATAGGGTTACTGCAGTCCATTACCATAACAAAAATGGTATGTAATGTTTGCATGGTGGGATCTTTCATTACCTTACTAATTTCAGATAATTATAGAAAGATTATAAGAGTTACATATATTAAGGAACCCCTAGCTCATATTGAACCCAATACTTCTTCTTTATTAAAATAATATTTAAATAAATAATTATTAAATCAATCTTTTGTCATAATTATTGTCATAATCGATTAATAACCGATATAAAAGAAATAATGGTTGTTAGTAACCAGATAATAATTATATTAGTAATAATAGCTTTGCATGTGTATTTGTACATGGGTGTGCATTTAATTTTAATATGAATTTAATAATATATTAGTCAAATATAAATAAACAAATGATTATCACTATTCCTATTATATAAAATTTGCTATATTATTTTGACAACTAAATTACCATGATAATAAAAAAAAACTGAATTACAATATATCTAAAATAATCTGTTATATATATTTTATAGTAAAAAAATTGAAACTGATATAATATTATAGTAAGTTGATGTTTAGATCATGACCAACTTTAGAAATTTATTTCATACAATATCATTAGAAGCAAAATTTATCTATTTTCATGTTAAAAACTAATTTAATTATATATTTGACAAACAGCTTTTTTTTTTTTTTTTTTTTCCTATCTTAGTAAACTATTCAGTAAAGATCTAGAGAAATTAAAAAAAAAAAAAAAGAATCATGAGAAATTGATGCAAAACAAAGATAAAAGATTCAGTTTTGGTGCTGCTACTATCAACGTGACTTCTTCTCTCCACTGGCGTTTCCTACTGGTATTCCGTTTCCCAACATTGCAGTTTGGACAAAGTATGGAAAGCACGAGTCCCCACCACTTTTATTTGAATTGTAAGACTGTTGTTAAAAATGGCCAGGCTTTGAACCTTGAGACCCACATCTAGCTGCCGTAGGCTGGTAGCCATAAGACCGCAAGATGCCTTGGGACCTGAGGGCAGTTGTTCAAAGGCTAGCTGTCCTAGAAAACTGTGGGTCCCCCTCGTAGGCATATGGTTTGGTGCCTCCAGCTTGGTGAGACTCCAATTTCAAAGCATGGAATTTGAAATATGATCCTTGTTTGACATCCAAGCTACAACAAGCGTGAGTTACAGTTGGACACAAAGATTAGATTCCCGCTTGCTTGGTTTTGGATTGCATGTCAAGCAAAGGAACTAAATTTTCTAGCCGTTGCTTGTAATCATATAATTGCTTCTTATTTTTTTTCTTGGTCAAGTGTACTCTTCTAAGTCATTGACATCAGTATAATGCAGGACAGTCCATATTGGGTATGGTGAGTGGTGGACCAAAGTGCTAGAAATAGATTAGCTTTGATTACCAAGAAATGTTGATAGGGTGATTTCTATTTGTTAGTGTTATTATTTTTTGCACAAAGTCATTTGTGGTTGAGGTCATGGTTAGATGTGAGGATAACTAAAACGTGTTAATTGAGGTGTGGAAAATTTGTCTTTGGATTTCTGAATAGTCAAATTGGAACTCGGTTGGTGCAACAACTAGATTAGTGGAGATGATAAATGGCTCTAGTTGCGTGAACTACGTCACGAACTACAAAAGAGTTGATAAGATTAATTATGAGGATTCTTGCTTGGTTTGGCACTCCAACAAACTTACTTACAAGGTTAGTTTCATGATATGCCACGCGAAGAGGACAAAATACTACTTCAGTTGCAACAATAGGTATAAAGGAGTTGAAGATTATATGGATTCCTTATGTCATATAACAATGATGAGAAACAGCTGGGACATTCCACATTAATGCATAAAGTTTAGGGAAGCAGTATTGCTAATTATGCTTTCCATTACTGGAACCAAGCCAAGATTTTCAATAAAACTGCTACCTCATTTTGATTGCCTACGCAAGAGAAACAAGCTTTATTAAAATTATACAATTTTATTACATAATTTATATATAAATCATGGTATAAAGTAATACCGTAGATCAAAATTAGGGTTGTCGCTCCAACCTATTAATCTAATACCCAATCTGGCCATAACTAGATCCAGACCTGGAGCACATGTAACGATGAATAAGTTGGGTATGGGTCCAAATTCAAGCCTACTGAAATTTCTGGATCATATATGATTTTGAGGTTTTTAGACCTGATTTGACCCAATTCGACCTGTAACCATATAAATCATCTATTTATTACTTATATACATAAACATTATATTATTAATTTGATTTATATATGCTTTACTTCATAAATTCTTAGCATATAAAGCGTTGTTCTAAAAACTTAGAGGGACAAAAAGAGTAAAAAATAATGTGTTAGAACATGCTTGAGCATAAAACTTGACTTTAAGCGAAGTTTCTTTTTTTTTTTTTCTAATTTATTTTTAGTCAATCATCGATACATAGTTAATCATCAATTGCTTATTCATGATTTGATTTTTGTGGCACGTATGGACGTTTCTTTGATAAATTTCTCAAAGCATGGACCCAGTTATCTTTTCTAGTTCTTCAAGACATAACATTTGATAGGTATCTGGACTTGATCTCTACCTAACTCCAATTCAATGTCATTTTTATTACCCAAATCCATACCTAACCCAATCCTTCAGTGGACTGGATATGGAATGGAAGAAAAATTAGACCCAAAATCTTAACAGTTGTGGGTCTAGTTTTAGTGAAACCTGGATTTGATCCAACTGAATGGCATCCCTAGATCAAATTAATTACCTTGGAGAAGGTGCTAAGTGTAGGAAACTTGAGCAAAGACCATGACAACAAACATGTGCTCGTCATCTTTCATACTGCTCCAGATATCCACAGATATGCTAGAACCGAGAATAGGGCAAAATTTAGAACCTCAAGCTATAAAAGGATATCTAGATTCTCATTTGAGGTTTCCAATTCCTTGACCAAGAATGGAGCTCAGAACACCTGAGAATGAGATAAGTGGAAGCTAATGAAGACTGAATTTATTAACAAAATTTGTAGAACTACGCTGGTATGTCATCAATAGACAAATGCACCATCAGAGAACTATAAAACATCTTTCGAATTAGCCTGAATTAGAGGTCCTTATCATAACTTGGTAAAGTATCTTCAATAATTATTTCATTGGAGAGAAAAGAATTGATATGCATCTACTGCATCTTAGAATTTGTGATGTTTTATTCGCGCACTGAATTGGAATATTAGAAGGAGGACTATAACATTCATGTTAGAAGGAAAAGGTGGCGAAAGTTAACACGACTTCATGGTGGAAAAGTTCTGCAGTATTGAGATATTTTTTTTACAAACTCTGTACCTTGTTCTATGACAATCTCTGTTTCCTATTGATCAGCAATGCTTACTGTTTGGTTATCTTCTGTTCTTTTTCGCTTTTGAGATATTTTGAGAAAAATAGAGGAAGTAAGATGCTTTCACCGGTAAAAGCATATTAATTAGAATAGAATGGTTGCTAATAAGTAAGGAGACGCACATTCTGGGGTGGGGTCTTCACCATGGATAATATGATCCAACTTTTTATAGAAGACTCGCCCACAGGCCCCTGAAAAACCAATGCCGGAAGAAGAAATACAGGCAGGCCAATTTCAAACCTGCTGAAGGTTGTTTACAGACCAGACCGACTAATCCATTGAGGCTCCCTTGCTCATAAGGTATTCTTTCAAGCATTGCTTACGATGAATAGATAATTAATGGTGGTTGTTCCTACTTAGTTAACTCCCGAGGAGTATGATAATCCCCACTCGAGTAAAAGCTTCAGATAGAGGATATTAGCAAAATTTTCACCTACGATGCAATGTTTAGAATGTTGGAGAAGTTAGAGTCCTCTGCTTTCACATTGTTGGAGAAAATTTTGTCTAAACCGAAGATAAGAAGAGATCGAGAGCCCAGCATATCCTCAGTCTAGCTAGCCCACTACCAATGCTAAAAGATCTTCATTGGCTACGCTGCCCCATGTATCTTGTTGATTTTCAATTGCATGTCGTCCTCTATGCATGTGCTATGAGGATGGCCCTGGATCATTTGAACTTATACCGATGACATCATCACAATTAATTGCAAAGATTCTCCTCTATCCAGGAGATATAATGGATGGTCCCATTCTCAAGCCGGGACAATGTGCTCCACGTATACCACCTGACAAAGCATTAATTGCCTCTTCTCATCCCATCCTCCCATGAGCATTATAATAAGACAAAAGGAGGAGAGAGAAAAATGATGGGAGAGGAAAAGAAGGAAGAGGATGCATCCGGCTTCAGCCAGCGGATGCCTATTCTCTGTGCGCGTTCGATCCCGCCTCATCCTCTGACCTGGCATCGGTCTCCGCTCAACTCCACTCTTTGGCCATTAGCCCCCAAGAGGCACCTTTATGGCACTGTCACATCACCATGGGAGTAATCATGAGTAACGCAAGCTCCTCCCCTGCTCTCAGCTTTGCTTGTCAGCCCATACTATTAATAAGTGGGGCCCCCACATGCCATGAGGTGACAACACCAAAAGTGATTCTCAAGGACATCTAATAGGAGATAAAAATCTTTGGCAGTTTTGTGCTCTCCCACGACTAACAATCTGGCTAATGGCCAAGACAGCAAGCAGCGAATTGCAGATGGTCATGACTGACAAACTGTTAACAGACAGACAGCCTATCCTGATAGCCTACGGGCTCCGGCCTACCAGCTTTCGATCTTTGCCCATAAAAGGAGAAAAGAGGAACCCTCAGGTACGCAATATCTCTTTCACAAATGCTATCCTTTCTCGTCTGTTGGCTGGATGACTGACTTGAGCGTCGAAGGGTCCTCACCGGAGATGACTCCAGTTGAGACTTTTCTTGTAGGTCTCGCTCTCGATGATCCAACATTCCATCGACTCCAGCTACTCCGGCATTTGATGAAAATCCGCACCAACATACCTGAAGCAATGGTAATGGTATTGCGAGGTGGATCAGCAATAGGAACAACTCAAATTTTGTGGTGGCGCTTTCCACGTAATCCTGTCTGGTTGCAGAGAGCGGCGTTTCATCTGTTACTTCCCACTTTAAAAATAAGTTGGAGGAGAGCTCTAGCAAGTTCCTTCTAGATAGAGATCCGAGGTCCTTATGTTGTAGGAGATATTAAGAAGAGTTGCCTAATTTTTTCATTTTTTGCTCTTATTGTCCAATCTTGATGCAGAGTGATGATTGTTTTCTAACTTTAGAGTGAACTGTGGCCTTGAACACAAAGATTCTTTTGTTGCGCTCATTCCATAAGCACCAACAAAGATAGCAATTAAGCAGTCCCATGCTTGTTTTCTTCTTGGTTGGTCCCATAAGATCTCCATAGACCCCAAAGATCTTTGAAATTGTCTGGTAGGTGGCCACGATTACATCCATGGGAGATTGACTCCCAAAGGTTTTGCAAATATGCGCATGATGCGAACAATGATCTTTATTGTCATGGATGATTGCTACACAATGGACAAGATTTTGGTCCTTGAACTCCTTTTTCCTTAGATTATCTGTAGTGAGGATTTTGTTGTAGTAACATAACCAAATGAAGGTTTAATTTTTTCGATAAGGACAGTTTCCAGACTATGAGGCGATATAAGAGATAATTCCTCCATATTTCAAAAAATGATAGAAACTCCGGATGGAAAATTTTTCGCTTGTCGACCATCTCCATGCCCTTGTGTTATTGTTGCCCGTGAATATAATTTTATTGAGGTATGAAGATAGTGTTTGCATTTCTGCCAATGCCGAAGAATTCATTGGGGTCTTGAAGTTTGCAGACATATTGAGCTTTGAAAGGAAGGCTCGCAAGTTTATGTCTCTGCTAGTTCGGAGCAGAAATAAGGAAGGGAACAGTTTGTGTGAGGTATTGCCATCAGTCCAGTTATGAAATCAAAAAGAGATTTGATTCCCGTCTCCTATGATTGGGTAGGAGCTTTGCTGAAAGATTTTAAAACCTTTAGAATGTCTTTCCAAATTGAGGATGCGACTTGGAGGAGGTGTTGCGTTGGTTCCGAAGAAAACTTCCTAGAGTAGTAAATTTGATTTATCGAGCTTCTCCATTGCCTGTCATGCTCAGTGAAGAACTTCCACCACCATTTGGTTAGGAGGGCTTCATTCATTGTTTTGATGTCAATAATTCTAAGACCATCATATTTTTTAGGTCTGCAGATACTACTCTAATTGGCCAGGTATTTAACTTGCTTATTAGGTCAAACAAAGATCGACAGTCTCAACAGATGAAGTCTCTACAGATCTTGTTAATATTGTGGTTGGTTAAGTTGAAAATTTTTAGAATCGTCATCCAGTACACAGGAATTGCTCTCGATACCGAATTTACCAAAGTAATACGGCTCGCCAATGTAAGAAAGTTTCTCTTCTAACCACTTAGTTTCTTAATGATCTTCTCACGGAGGACATTCTACTAACTGGCTGGAAGAGGAGAATGATGCAGTGGCAAACCCAGATATTTTATGGGTAACTGGATGGTTTGACATTTCAGTATTTCTGATATATTCTTCTTTTTCGAGTTGGATAGATTGATCCCAACCAACTGTGATTTGTTGAAGTTGATCTTTAATCCAGTCAGGAGCTCGAATGATAAAAGATGAACTTTAGAATGTTTGTGTTCTTTAAGGTCGCATCGTAAAATAACAAAGTGTCATCGGTAAATTGCAAGCATTGGTAGTGTTTTATTACCTCCAGATTGCCAATTCCATTTATGAGTTTGGATGATTCCCACTTTTGAGATATTGCATCATAGTAAGAAGAGGATAGGTTGATAAGGATGAAAAAGATGTCAAAATGGAATGATGATGGTCCATTTGTCTTCAATCATCCTTAGATGCAGTGAGGCCACAACATTTATCAATATTTGTTCCTCCAGGTATGCATTATAGACCTATGATGCACTAATATTCTACACCTCTTTCACGTAGTAATGATGACAAAGATGCACTTCATAGTTTCTCCCAATCTAATCACATAACACCGGAACCTCAGGCCACCCTCCTGTCATTGTGCTTGCCATTTCTTTCTCTGATGGTAGTAAGGCATGCAAAATACTTTATTTTCAGTTTTGGTTACCATTGAAAGGAATACTTGGTGAATGAGAATTTATAAAGCCAATTCATATGGCTGGGAGAAGGCAAGATGATTGTTATGATTTTGGTTACCATCGAAAATAATAAGAATCAATGGAATAAGGGACATTTTATGCTATAGAAGTTAATAAGTGATCAATCTATTCAATTTATATGTGGATAAATGAACATGCAAAGCACTGCAAAATTGGCAGTCATTTTCTGCCTTATGAAATGCCCAACAAATTCTATCCAACCAACTGTGGTCCATCCATTATAAAGAATGTGCCCCATTACCTCTCCCCTTGTGCAAAATAGAGGGCACACTAAAAATAGAAAGGTAATGAAATACATGAGGACTTAAATATTTTGATACATAAAGCAAGAGGATCGTTCATCTTCATTTTCTATCTTTTGAGATAAAGATTAGCCAAGTTTATTAAGAGAATCAAAAAAGGGACAAACAGAGAAAAGGAGAAGATGAGAAGGCAAAATAAAATAAAATGAAGAAGAACAAGAAGCACAAAGACAGCCACAATGCGGAAGATGGAGACAATTAAATAACTGAAGCAGAAGGCTGACTCGGTTATTAATTCTATCAAAAAGCAATCCAGGTTAATATGAGGTAAAAGGTGTTGGAAAGATCAAGTGTTGTTCTTATGGTTTGGGTTGGTTGCTGTCCATTCAAAGAGTGCTCCCATGACCTCCAGTTTTAGTTCTTTATTAAGATTTTAATCAAAAGAAAGTAAAACCGAGAACTGATATACAAAATGGAAAAGGAATAAAATTTAATAGGAACTACAGAATAAAACAATTTTATTCCCAAACTAATTATTGATCCATGTATTATCAGATTAAGAAAACCGAGCAGTGCATAGACACATTATATGTATGCATGCGTGTGTGTATGATTTATTAATAATTTGTTGCGTACATTAGAGAAAATAGTAATATAGGAATTGGAGACAGTTGTGCTTTCGATTACCGATGGAGATTAGCATAACGTACGCCAGAGGAGAAGTTATGCTTGAGAACTCAAGAGGGAAATGGGTAAAAATCGGCTTGATTGTCATTCTGGTACGCCAGGCGGTACTCCACAATGTTCCCATTAGACTGGGTTTTCGCTCTCGTCTCTCTGCTCATGGTATATAGATAGATTTCAGAGTATGCGGTCCTCGGTGAACCGGTCTTACACCGGGTTTTAGCTTCTGGGGGTCGTCTTGGGGCTTCGTATCTCCACTCCTTCTTTTATGCATATGCTCTTCCATATTCTTTCTCCAGCAAAGGTGCTTCTTTACCTTTGAAATTCCAGGGACTCCTCGGAATAACTCATTTACCAAGAAACTCTCGCTCATAAAACAAATGTCAAGAGCCCACTTGAAAATTGCGTCGTCAATCATAAAATACATAAGGTTCTTTTAGTAAAAATGGATATTTACTCCCCCCCGATACGCAACGGCTCGGGGTAGGGAAGGGAAAGGAATGATTCCAATTCCAAACAACAATGCCTCCAGAAGAGTGGATTCGACCCGGAGATTTCTAGAGTTCCGATGGGCCATGCCGCGGTGGCGACGACGGCCGCGGGAGTGGCGCTGCTGGTGTACTGGGTGCTGAGACGGAGGATGCCAGGGAAGGCGGGGGAGAAAGGGAGGGAGACGAGGAAGAGTTTCTTCCGGCTGCCGGCCCAGCCGCCGGCGACGTGGTGGGATGTGGTGGAGACGCTGGCAGAGACGGTGCGGTTCACGTACTCGGAGACGTTGGGCAAATGGCCCGTCGGGGATCTGGCGTTCGGCATCAACTATCTTATGAGGCAGCAGGTCAGTTGGATTTTGGTTGGTCTATTTGGATCATTCGAATTCTTGTCCAAGCAGCAACCTTTTGATGATTTCTTTTTTTTTAGAAAAAAAGAACTTAGGGGTTTCTTTGAGTGTAAATCATTATGGAAAGAAGGCAAGAATGATTTCATGCTGTCTTCATATAGGAAGTGTAGATTATTTGGCCATTGGTTATCTTGTACGAACACAGGTAAATTATGGCAACATGTTTATGACTTTTAATAGAATTTGAGGTTTTCTTGGTTTTTCGGCCCTTTTCAGTTCTGTTTTCTGCTTTTCTTTGGTTCCAAGTTGAGACAATTATAATCAATTATATGACTTCCATCAGAACATGTAAGAAGCCTGCTCGAAACCTTATAAAAACTGGATTTTTTTATTGTCCGTTTTTATTCGAGATTAATTTTCTATATCTTGAGGTAACCTCTGCTAAATTCCACCCATTATAGTCTAATATTGGGTGAAGAGCTGAGAAAAGGAAAGTAATAATTGTTGTCGACTTAAATTGTCTTCATGTAGGTGATACTTTAATAATCCATCGCGGTTGGTTAGTCTTGTAGACAGGAAATAGCAGTATTGCAAATAAGTTACATCAAAAAAATATTGCTAATAATGTGGTGGATGCAATTTTGGAGCCGCTTCTCTTTTTTGGGTCCTATTTAGTATAAGCCATCTGAAAGTTGACAGTGGTCATGCGCATACTCACTCAATTTTGACTATAGTGTAGCTTTAGGGTCGATTTCTTGATTAGCATTGTGGGATTCTGGTCTCATGGCTCATGGTTTGATGTTGTGTGTCATACAAGATCTAAAATGTGGGAGACCTTCATTTCATGCTTTTCCTTAATTTGGTTGTCAGACTTGTCTCAAGGGTTTAGATTATGTGATCGGCGAATGGGGAAGGTAGGAAGGAGAAAAAAGATAAATATAGAACATCTGCTAAGTGCACTGTCTTTGTTGTGGAAGTGCCAAGTTCAGTTGGCCCATGAAACTAGGAAATAATATAAGCAAACCAGATTTTGGTGTCAATGGAGAGGATTCATTTCCTATAGTAGTTGTGCAGATCATATAGCTCTATTGCATCATTCTATGCTCAAAAAGTTTTAGTTTGTTTGAGTAGATAATGTAATTGTACTAAATATTATAAAGCAATTATATATTATGACATTGGATAAGAGAAATTGATGATGTCAGAATGCAATGTCTAATGTGCTGTTTCAGGGTAATCTACAAGTTGCAAGAGTGTATGCTGGAAATAATTGCACAGAACTGAAAGGCCGTGAAGTTATGGTGGAGTTGATTCATCTCTTAAGGTTGCTAAACCTTTGCATGTGGTTCTCAAAGAATCCATTTCCAGTATTCTTGGAGTATGCTGGGTATTCCCAAGAAGATGTCCTTCTTCAAGAGCCTAAGGCAGGGGTGCGTAAGTATTGGAATAGGCAATAGCCCTCTATTAGTTAGTTTCCCCCCTGTTTCCCTGCTTACTTCTTTTGGTTTCTTCTTTTTTCAATGTCATGGTATCTAGTGTTCTTGATTCTGTTGATCCAGTTACACTAAACCCTACGATCTTAAAGTTAGCCTAAATTGCTTCTCAACTCTTTGCAGCTTCTGAAGCCCTCATTCGCAATTTTACGTGATAGAAATTCCAAATGCTTTCTTCTCTTAATCCGAGGAACACATAGCATTAAGGATACACTGACAGCGGCAACGGGTGCAGTGGTTCCTTTTCACCATTCAGTTTTACATGAAGGCATTGTCAGTAGTCCAGTCTTAGGCTATGCACACTGTGGGATGGTTGCTGCAGCTCGTTGGATTGCAAAATGTACCACCTCCACGCTCCTTAAGGCAGTTAATGAATATCCAGATTTCAATATCAAGGTAGATTTTCTAATTTCATAAGCATACCAAATAAGCTCAGCATGGCAAATTTAATTTGTTGCACCTTTTCCTAAGCATGAATGTTGGAGTTAGAGTTTGCTGGGAGTACCACACAATTTCAAAACAGAGCAACTGTAGATGCAAGAATTGTTGTGAAGAAAATCCTTTTCAGGGTTTGCTAGTATGAATTGTTAAACAGACACCAAATTTTATTTCTTAGTTTCTTCACTTCATGTAATATCTTTTTGCACTACTGCTTCATAATATACACAATCTAAAATGCCATGCTTATAAATTTATATATTTAAACATAGAGGTAATATTTACTTTTGATTTTTAGATCATTGGGCATTCACTGGGTGGTGGCACTGCTGCACTTTTAACATATATTCTTCGGGAACATAAAGAATTCTCATCAAGCACATGTGTTACTTTTGCTCCAGGCATGTATCTACTGAACATTAAATCTTGTCTTGATCTAATGAATAAATATATGTCTCTTTGTCAAATAAGGGATCGTAGAATTGGGACAAGGGTTGATGGTTATGGTTATCTAAAATTTTGTTCTTTTCAGTTTGTGTATCTGGCCTCTTTTAGTGCCCTTTGTCAGAAGTTCACAAGAATTCTTCTTATATATAATAATATTACTGCCCAATTAGACAATACTCCTTGATCCTTATCATGCTCTCTCTCTCTCT
>KE504647.1:2097061-2122069 GCA_000441515.1 Elaeis oleifera
TTTAATAGCTTTAGGGACCCAAGAAAAGAAGGAGAAAAGTCGGTTCGCTCTACGTAGTACGACGGAAGACGAAGAGATCATCAACCATCTTTCGACGAGGCTGAACTGATCAACTTCAGATCCTTATTACAGTTTTATTTTATTTTATTTTATTATTTTTTTAAATTTTTGTACTTGAATTTCAATTTTATTTAATGCAAAATTTATTTCTTGCACTTTAAATTTCTGTCTTTTATTTTTCGCAAGTAGATGCTAGGATCTAGTTAGTAGATCTTAGTACCCAATTTATTTTCGTACTTTTAATTTTATTTTCCGACTTAAATTACTTTCTCCAAAATTTTATTTCTTTTTATAAAATCAAAGATTTCAAGTCAAAATCCTGCCTTCTCTGTGGATTCGACCCGACTCACTACTTTCTACATATTTTAATTTTTATTGAAGTCAGAATTTGATTAATAATTACGGTGTCCTAACGACAGCATCGCAATCGTATCACTCCGTCGTGTCGTAAATCGTGCCATCTTCTATCGAGCATATCTCCTTCATCTGATCTCAGTTTGGACTGATCTTGGGTTCGTTGGATTCCGTTTGTCATCACGGACCTCGCTGTAGGCTCATTGTGGATCAAATTCAAAGCATCAAATCCTAACATTTATGGGGTTTTGAGTTTTATAGTGCCAGCATTTTCCAATACCCATCTGTATTATTTCAGTTTCACGGGAAGATATATGCTAAATATTTACAACATGGGCTGCTGGGATTGTGGGGAAAATCTTTTGAGCAACTTGGTTGTTGGTTTATTTCCTTTGGATCTATATTAGTTGCTGGATTTTATTCCAATTACTTCACCACGCTAGTCTATCTGTGCCGATTTCTTTTCAGAATATTAATCACAGATGGCACATAGGGAACTCAGACTCATCATGCTTGAGGAAACTACTGCTCATAAACGTTTGCTTCCTGTAAAACTTCTTGTTATATATCTAACTTTTATAACAGGCTTTCTTGTTTTATTTCTCAATGTATCAGGACCACTTGGCTCTTTGTGCTGTGTGCCCATTTTTGGTTTCTTTCACTATGTATATGGGGCCAAAGCAATGCTGTACATATTTTGTTGATGTAATATAATCCTGCTATTTCCTATCAAAAAGAAGAAGAAGAAGAAGATCCATAAAGATCCTATCTTCCTTTCCGTAGGATTTATATTACGAGGTGTTTCAGGTGACATTTGTTAATTGACTTTCGAATCTATAAATTCAGTAAAAATTCAGTCTAAATTCTACTAGATATCTAAGCATATTTTAATATTGAACCATTTTGATCATCATGCTCGTGCTTATAAATTACATCTTGACCGTAGAACTCCTCTTGCGGATGAAACTCGGCGGTGCTCCCTGTATTACTAGTTTGCAGATCTAAGATGCCCCCGAATTGAAGCAAAACAGCTCAGTCACATCCAAACTTCAATTCCTCCAATAGCACGTATCCTACACAGTGCAGCTGATGTTACGTAAATTTAGTTAGAGCATGGGTTCATATAATGCTCCAAAATCCATGATAATCACGTGTCATGCCCATCATGCCAATATAAAACCAGCGATCTGTCATGCAAAATGAATACCCCAACTTTATCCTGTTCGTTAGGACGTCCAAATATACCTACTCTGTTGCACAAGAGCCCTAATCCATGGGCATATTTAACATAACTCCATAAATTCATGATCCCACATTAACATAAGCAAACTCCATTAGTAGATAAGCCAGGACCCACAAACCACATCATCTCATCCGTTATCTATGGGTTATGGTGACCTTTTTCGGTCGCTGTAAATGAGACCGCTCCGATATTAATGCATTCCTTTAGGTCCAATGAAACCGCCAGCTGCATCCTTACCCATGCACATAAACGTCACTATTCCTTTGGACGTCACATCTGGCGTCACATCGCATATGGTACCCAAGCCAGTCTGGATGCATGCATCTGAGATGTACAACCGTCCGCCTTCGGTGGGCCACCGACTTAGCTTGGGTACGGGTGCGTTAAAGGAGCCCGGATTTTCGACACCCACGTCCACACCCTCCAGCTATGCATGAATGATGCATGTAATGATGTTGTAGTTTCGGAATGTGGGCTCCACGTGTTTGGCGGAGGGTGAGCGCATGTGAGTTTGGGAATGAGTCTGGAAACATCGCCTCGCTGGATCCTGGGGTTTGGTGCCCGGGCATCCTCCTTCCATACATTGCACGGGCCAGCGGCCAGCCGAGAAACCGAGCCGCGGTCGGGCGTCGCGTACCCGCCTGCTGCCGCTTTTTACTTCGGCACGGAGCCCCCTTTTACTCTCACCACCGGTAACCTTTTCTTCTTCGAAAGACATTCTAATATTATGTTATTCAAATGTAGAGTTTCTAAAAACTACTCGACAACCAAAATGAGTAACCTTCCATCCCACCTCTTATAATATCTCATCGGGTATTGTTTTTCAAAAGTCTAATCCTGGGATCCGCTTGCCAGTGATAATAGCTAGGATTTCCCTTCCATCCTAATATAGCAATTGGAAATACTATTGACCATTATAGCAATTAAACTCGGTTAGTTTAAATGAAATTAAATATTTTATATGACAACAATTGTTATAGCGATGATAAAAATAGATAGTAATGTGGCATGAAATCAATCTACTTGTCGTGACACGTGCCAAGTAATTTTAAGGGAATTTGAATTCTAGACAATTATGGCTTTATTATTAAGGGATCTAGATTAAAAAAAAATTATGGCAAATTTGAATTCCTAATTGGATCTATATAAAGAAAAAGTTACATCAATTTTTTGATTTTCATATCCAAATTATTACATATTTATTCTCCCATACTTATATAAAAAGGCTCAAGGGATCCTAGAAAGAGAGGTTATCAAATGGAGGAACTCTTATATTTCAAAACTCTCATGGTGGAAAATTTTTAAGTCTTCATCTATCGTTCTACTTTTTTTCTTATAAGTCAATAGATCTGTAAGATATCAAGACTAAGATGAAGATCAAGTTGAAGTAAAAATCGAGATCAATGCATTTAGACCAAAGTAAAGATCAAGCAAAAATGAAAAACAAGATCGAAATGAAAGTCGAGATTGAGATGCCAAGATCGAGGTAAAGAATTGAGGCCCAAGTGAAGACTTAAAATAAAGATAAAGACCAAAGGCGAAATGAAAACCAATGCTAACATGAAAAGACAAAGATTAAAAAACCAACTTAACAAGTTTCACGTAAAAAAAGTTGAGATAAAATAATATAATAAGATGGATGCAAAATGAGCGGTTTGATAAAGCCAAGACGAAGAAGGACCAAAGCCAAGTAGATTAGAGTAGAAAAATATTCTACTTTAATATTTTCTTATGTTTTTCTTTGTTGTTATTATTTCAAATTTTTAATTTGATTTAAATATCGAAGGTCTTGATTTGAACTAATCCGATATATTTTTTTTTTTATATGTGTGGATGAGTTTCTTTTCATAAATTTACTAACGTCCTCCAGGCCATCATAGTCGGACAAGATTTCAACATTAATATATGATAATAAAAATACAAACCTACTAATTAGTTGCCATTTGTTTAATAAAAATAAATCTTTAACATGATATAATTTTTGAGAGAAAATTAAAAAAAATTATTTTGAAAAGACATATATTTGAAAACGTTAGCTAAAAATCCAGTAAAAATTCATTTGTTTAAAAGATACCTTTAACATAATAAATAGTTTGATTATCATAAAGCGAAATTCTTTGTGCACTGCAGGCGATGTAAAAAATTCGAGGTGAAGTATATCATCTTGTTCGATTAATCCATATAGGTACCACTTTTCAATGCATATTTAATATCTGCGGATCGATCTTTTCGTTTAAAAATTTATATGATGAAAATATTCATATTTTTTGAAAAATTATGACATTCTATGCTCATATTATGACATCTTGCATCAATAATATGCACAAGAAGTCATAATTTTTTCTAAACAATAAGATCATTTTCATCATTCAAAATTTTCAAATAAAAAAACGACCTGCAGACATTAAATGCGTATTGAAAAATAGTTGGACAAAAATATCCTTCTCATATTATGATATCTTAGACCATATTATAATATTCTGAGATATATTACGCCACATGATGTCATAATTTTTTCAAAAGATAAGGATATTTTCATCATACAAAATTTTTAAATGAAAAAATCGACCTACAGATATTAAATATGTGTTAGAAAATGATGACTACGTGGATCAATCGGACGAGATAGTGCACTCCACGTCGAATTTTCTACACCACCTGCGGTGCACAAAGAATTTCTCTGATCACAAATGGTTACAATAGCCATTATTTTAGGCCACACGAAATTCTTTGTGCACCGTCCGTAGTGTAAAAAAATCTAATGTGGAGTGCACCGCTTCGTCCTACGTGATCATCATTTTTCAACGCATATTTAATATTCATTTAATGTCTGTAATTTTATTTTTCGTTTGAAATTTTGAATAACGAAAATATTTCTTCTTTTTCGAAAAAATTATGATATTCTGTGCTGATATTATGGCATCTTATGTTGAAATTATAATTTTTTACGCATGATATCATAATTTTTTATAGGATATTATAAAGAAAAAAAATATTTTATCATTGAAAAATTATTTTTTCTACATATGATGTTATAATTTTTTCTCAAAGAATGTCATAAAATAAAAAAATATTTTCATCGTTGAAAAATTGCTATCCTGTGAAAAAATTATGTTACTACGTACAGAAAACCATAATTTTAACTAAGATATCATAATATCAACACAGAATGTCATAATTTTTTAAAAAATATTTTATTATTAAATTTAATAAAAATAAATTATAAATATTAAATATATATTAAAAATAATAATTATGTGACCCAATCTAACGAAGTGACGTGTTCTGCGTCAGATTTTCTGCAGGCGGTGTACAAAGTATTTCTGTTTAGGCCACAGGCACCGATCAGCCCATCAAAGGATCTGTTTCACTGCTGGTGACTGGATCCACCTGATGCAGTAATTTATCTCTCCCACCTCCAAACCAACCCATAATAATCCTCTGCCGGGCACCACCTCATCCGCTCGCGTAAAATTCGTCGCACGTGCGACGAACATTTTCTATTCTTTAATACCCTATTTTTCTCCGACGCGTCCGGCTCCACCGTGAGCTAAGTAGACGAGAAAGGCGACAAATTGAAGGGGCTCTCTCTCATAAGGCTTGTTGTCGACTCTCACTCGAATCGTTATCTTGGAGAAGCCCTCCGCCTCTCTCCCTCGATGGTTTCAGGTAGAAATCGATCTTTTTCTTGCTCTCGTTGATCGGTTCGTTATAGTTCGTTTTCTGCTTGTTTCTTTGTTTGGTGTCGAGCTTTTTCTGTCTTTGATCGGGTTGAGTTTGTTCTCCGGGTATGATTGCTTGTTTATGTTGGAATTAGGAGGTGAAGGGAACTGGCCCTCGGGTGGTCGTGGAGTGTAGGGTGAGGGCATTGTGGATGTTTCTTTGATCGGGGATCGTTTTGGTGACATTTTGTGGTCTAGGGTTTTCGGTTATTTTGCGCGTGCTGTGCTTGAAGGGGATTGGAAAGGTAGAATGGGCACCTGCGAATCAGGAGAGATAGATCAAGTTTTATCCAGTCTTGGATGGTTGTTTTCTCCAGCGGTCTTTTGGGCCTGGGATGATGTACTGTAGTAAATGCCCCTGTGTGATAGTTCCCCGGTGTCGGCTATCTGATGTCCTGTTGGTGGAGTAGATGAAACCAGGTTATCTTTTTTTGCGTCTCTTTTTTCCTTTTATTTGATCAATACATAGGAAGTTGCTTTTATGTCGCAGATTTTGATTTTTATTCTATTCATTTTTGTGTCTTAGAACTTTACTTAATTAAGTTGTTTGATGGGTGTTTGTGTTCCTTTTTGTGGCTTCCCCATTGCTTAGGAAAAATTTTTATCTTTGTTATATTGAAAAGATGCCATGTGAAATGTCCAACTCAAAAGTCGGATTTTTGTACAGATAGCCTGTTTTGTCTGATGATATTATTTTTTCCATTGTTTAAAAGGAATGTAGAGAGGAGAATATTCTGGCTGTGGCGGTTGCTGGGAGATGGAGGGCTGTGACTGCATTGAGCCGCAATGGCCTGCAGATGAGCTTTTGGTGAAGTATCAGTATATATCGGACTTCTTTATAGCACTTGCATATTTCTCGATACCCCTTGAGCTCATTTATTTGTGAAGAAGTCTTCATTCTTCCCGTATAGATGGGTGTTAATACAGTTCGGTGCTTTCATTGTTCTTTGTGGAGCAACCCACTTGATTAATTTATGGACTTTCACCGTGCACTCGAGAACACTTGCCATAGTAATGACAGTAGCAAAGATTTCAACTGCCGTTGTGTCATGTGCCACTGCATTGATGCTTGTGCATATAATTCCTGACCTGTTGAGTGTGAAAACAAGGGAGCTTTTTCTGAAGAACAAGGCTGAGGAGCTTGATAGGGAGATGGGCCTTATAAGAACACAGGAAGAGACAGGGAGGCATGTCCGAATGCTGACGCATGAAATCAGAAGCACACTTGACAGGCACACTATATTGAAGACTACACTTGTTGAGCTAGGGAGGACTTTGGATTTGGCAGAATGTGCACTGTGGATGCCATCCAATAGTGGTTTAAATCTTCAGCTTTCTCATACTCTGCACCACCAAATACCTCTTGGATCCGTCGTGTCTATTAACCTACCAATTGTCAATCAAGTTTTCAGCAGTAACCGTGCAATAAGGATTCCGCATACTTGTCCACTAGCAAGGATCCGGCCACTCACAGGAAGATATGTGCCACCAGAAGTTGTTGCTGTCCGTGTACCGCTATTACATCTTTCAAATTTCCAAGTAAATGATTGGCCTGAGCTATCTGCAAAAAGCTATGCAATAATGGTTTTGATGCTTCCATCGAATAGTGCAAGAAAGTGGCATGTCCATGAACTGGAGCTTGTGGAGGTGGTTGCTGATCAGGTTGTTATCAACTCCTATTTTCCACCTTTTCCAATAACTATTGTTGGTCTTGCTTTTTGAAAATAGTTGTTATTTGTTAATGATCTCTTTATTATTAATGGCTGTTGGTGTAACTTTGGCAGAAGCGATCATACATATACTCTAAACACATCTAATAAACCAACTACTCACCATTTAAGTGTCTTTATTTGATAATGTTGGAACTTGGAGAGAGATTTTTTTATAAGAACTTAAAGGTGAGCCTTGGAAGGAAAGTTGCAACAAAGGGTCTTGAGATGTCATTAGATTACGAAGGATGAAAAGCAATCACATCTTTTTGCAGAGGACCATGGTTGTTAGAAGAGATCTTCATCAGATACCTTTGAATGCTCAAAATATAAGCCATAGAAAGGATTTGTTTCCAAGTTTGGCTGGTGACAACGAGCCCATAAGCCATTGAGATGCTTGTAGCACAATCTTGCGGGAGAAAAAGATGCAGATTTCTTATTTCCAGCACATCACATCTTCATGTTCATTGTCAATCTTGCAAGAACTCAATCACATTGTGCTGCAAGTTTTGGCAAGGACCTTGTCATTCAACCTCCTTCTGAAAATCTGGTTGGACATGCCACCTTTGTTCTCCAACCAATAGTCTGTCACTGTCACATTCAGATTAGAAATCCTAGGGAACACTTTTTTCAAGATCCATTGGATTTTAAATTCTTTCCAAACTGTTGCCACATAATTCTCGTCCTTGGTGTCACAACCAGATCTCATTGTTTTCTTAATAGATATTCTTAGCTCTAGCAATTGTTCATCAACTACATTTGGAATGTGTTATGGTGTCGTGTGTTTAGAGGATATCCTGGTAAAATGGCCTTTTCTCCTGGGCCATCGGCAAACTGATAGGTATCACCTATCCTAGGGTTTTTTGGATTTAAACTTTTTGTATCTTGGGACTTTTCAAGGGCTGGTGAGATTGAGGGCTTTTGTATGGGGTTTGTTCATCTCCTCTTTGTGCTTTTCTGCAGCATTAGTGAAGCTTTCTTGATTGTCTCTGCCTGTGAATGTAGGCGGTAGGCGCACCATGTAAATTTTTGTGTTCTTCTCTCTTTTTGTTTGCTTTGCTAATTCTGGATCTAGTCTCTTTGCATAACAGGAAAGGCTGAGATTGTCCAAGTCAGTCTTTGCAAAATGTTTGGTCATGCATGCTGATTTGAGAGAGGAATTGTATTTGCTTACTTTAAGAGCTTTATAAGAGCAAGGAATTGTATTTTCTTACTTTAAGCGCTTTATAACTTTTTTATCACAAACGTGTTTCACAGGAGGTAAGCACTATTTACATTAATTATGTGCATTTAGAAGGGTTCAAAAAGGTTAATCTTATACTGTAGTATGAGCAAGGATGAATGTATTGCATCTCATGCTGTGCCAAGTGGCTGAACCATGTCGGTCTCATTCCCAATGACATGCCAAAGCTTGTGGCAAACAACATGGGTCCATCACACACCAGCACAAGCCAATACAAGATGCTATATTTTGATATGCTCACATTGGCACAGAACAATACTTCAATGTGTGAGTATGAGACCTCAGTCATTGCTTGATTTTGAAACATATTATAATGATCTCATGTGTTCTTCACTTTTCTTGGATGCTTTTCTCTTTCTGGTTTTGCTCTACACTGTTGGGGATAGTAGCTGAATTGACCTGAAATCCATTTGCAATGTTTCCTTCTATCTTGTGTTCATGGAATTTATGTTAAATCTGTGTGTTGAAAATGGAAAAGTATCACTACTTAAGATGCACAAAACTGGTGTGATGTGCATGTTATTGATGATGTCAGCATGTTCAGATTTGATTGTTTTGAGCAAAGGGGTTTGTGTATTTTCGTCATTTTCAACAGGCGATATTTTTGCAGCTTGACCAGATCCTGCATCAGTCTACTAAGGGATTCATGGTTAGATCCTTCCACCGCTGAAGGTCTGCTGCTGTGTTTTATTGTTGATGAAGTTTAAACATGTAGCTGTCACTTGAATTCTGTATGAACTTCTATATTACAAATCCCTTGTTTCAATGAAGTTTTTATGCAAGATCATGCAGAACTATATTCTGAAACAGTCTGGTATTCTGTGAAAGATCCTCACATAATGAATCAACCTGTCCTGTCACGCAAAGGAAACTATGACCAAGTGCTGTCAATTTCCTGTCCAAAAATTATTAGTGGGTATGTTAATGAAGAAGTGGTGAAGGAAAATTCTGCTTGTGCATCACTGCAAGTTACAATATATATGGTCTTACTTGACCAGGATATTGAGGGCTTCAAACTATTCTATAAATATTACTCATGTATTTCGGTGTGGTGTATAGAAGCCCTCTAGGAGTTGCTTCCCTGTAAAAGGGCTGTCTTCTGAGCAAGCAACGTGAGTAATGATAATAAATAAGTTAGAAGAGCTAGCTGCCATGTATGACCCACTGTTGCTTCTCCCTTCTTATTCTGACCCTGATTCATCAATACATCAGGTCCTCTTATTACTTTTTCCATCAATAGATTTGTATCAGATATGTGTTGCTCAAGGAGGCTAGAATTGGTTAGATTGATTTTAGTTTTAGGCAATGAGGCTAATCTTGTAGCATGGCATATAATCTTGAGTCACTGCTAGCAGTTTATTATGATCAAAACTTAGCACCAAGACCCACTTAAAACAATGAACTCTTGTATTTTCATTCAACCGAGGTAACTGAAAATTATGAATATATTTACTTCTATGAATCTTCTTTTTATGTGAATTTTACTGAATCAGTAAAGTTATTGGGTGTCTTTTAATTCTTGAAGTAGATTCTTTTGCTATCAATAAGCTCTCTGCAGGCTCCTAGATATTTCATCCACTATAAATTGAATGATTTTTTTTTTATTGTTGGTAAAAAACTCCTTAATTAAAAAAGCTATACTTGTGGCAAAGCAGCAGCCTCTATCTGGAATTAATCTGTTGGTGTTTATAAATTCATGCATACTGGCCTTGTTTCTTCTTTAAATTCTCTAACTTTTTTTTTTGATTTTCATGATTGTTTTTAAGCTTTGATTCTTTCATAGTTGCTGGTTTGAGTGAATATGTTATGATGCAGGTAGCAGTTGCACTTTCTCATGCTGCAATTCTAGAAGAGTCTATGCAGGCACGCAACCTACTCATGGAGCAAAATGTTGCTCTAGATTTAGCTCGTCGGGAGGCAGAAATGGCAATTCGTGCTCGCAATGATTTTCTAGCTGTCATGAACCATGAAATGCGGACTCCTATGCATGCAATCATTGCTCTGTCCTCCCTGCTTCTGGAAACCGAGCTAACGCCAGAGCAACGCTTGATGGTGGAAACTGTATTGAAGAGTAGTAACCTTCTCGCAACACTCATCAATGATGTTTTAGATCTTTCTAAGCTTGAGGATGGGAGCCTTGTGCTGGAGATTGCAGCATTCAATCTTCATTCTGTTTTCAGAGAGGTTTTCTTCTTCTTCTTCTTCTTCTTGATATATTCATCTGTCGTTTTTTAATTACCTGATCAAATTGTTGCTTTGCATTGTAGGTCATTCATTTGATAAAGCCGATAGCAGCTGTAAAGAAGCTCTCAGTATTGGTTACACTAGCACCTGATCTGCCTTTGTGTGCCATTGGTGATGAGAAGCGGCTTATGCAAGCTATTTTAAATATTGCTGGTAATGCCGTTAAGTTCACAAAGGAGGGTCATATATCAATTATGGCTTCTGTTGCGAAACCAGATTCTCTAAGAGACTCTCGAGCTCCCGAATATTATCCAATTGCTAGTGACGGGCACTTCTACTTGCGTGTGCAGGTCTGTTAGCATCCAGAACTTAGCTTACTGTGATTATCTTGGGGCTTTTATGGGACAAGATATCTTGATAAGAAATGGATACATATCTCATTATTAGATGGAGCAAATTTCTCTCTAAACATGCTTCTAACTTATAAACGATGTAACAACCAATTCTTAGTGCCATGAACCGACCAACCTCAGATCCAAGCAGTATTTGTTGTGCCATGAACACCATCTTCAAGTGCATATTATTGTGTTAAAACCACCTCGAGATGCAAATCTTAGATTCAGTTACTTCAAATGCTTATTCTTAAATGCTGCAGGTAAAGGATACTGGTTGTGGAATCAGTCCCCAAGATTTACCACACATCTTTACCAAATTTGCACGCTCTCAACATGGAGCAAACAAAGGTTATAGTGGAAGCGGACTCGGGCTCGCCATTTGTAAGAGGTATAAAGAAAATATGTTCCAGCCATATGTTGTAGCATTTTAATTTGATATATTGATTTTTTTTCTTTTTAGGAAAATTCAATGCATGTTATGTTACTCTTCACGTTCTCAAGAATCATCTTGCATAAATTTTTAGAGCACTTCTTAAAAAATCTAGTTATCATCAATAATTTGTGAGATTGTAGATTTTCCTTGTCTGCATGTAAATACGTGTATATATTTTCATGAGCGTATGTTCATGTATGTTTTGTCATGAGGGTGTCTTTCTAATTACTGTCCTGACACATTTCTACTGGAGCAACATTTTAGGTTATAAGCCTCATGGAAGGACACATTTGGCTTGAGAGTGAAGGTGTGGGTAAAGGTTGCACAGCAACATTTATTGTCAAACTTGGTGTATGTGAAAAATCGAAGAGTCATCTTCAACAAATTGTGCCAGTGACTGGGTCAAATATTGGAGATGCTGATCTTTCTGGTCCAAGAGTACCCTTTCGAGATGAGAGTGGTCTGCTTCCCTCCAGGTTCCGGTACCAGAGAAGTGTATAGATATTACAGAAGAAAAATTTCTGCATGATGGAGCAATACAGCTTGAAAAGCAATGATCCATGGGTCCAATTTTGTGACGGTTCAAGGCGGCGGGCTGTTCAGCCAGCAACACAGGTTAAGAGGATACTGATGGTTTAGTGATGATCATGAGCTGAGGTGATTAGATTTGCAGCCAGGCTAGGCTGAATTGAACAGCAAGTTGCCTGATGGGATTTCTGTTTCACAAGTTGTATATTAGGAACACTTGCTTCCCATCGAAAGCATTCTAAATTTGCTAACTGTAATAAATCCATTGGAGAAAGAGAATGGGTTTCTTGAACTTGTCAAGCGGATTGGCATAGTGTAGGATGCATGCTTGTCTTGTATTTGGAGGAGCCATGAATCGTATATCTTTATTTATAGAGCATCAAATATGATCTTTTCATTTTTCCTGTTAGTTCATACTTAGGTTGAATAGCTTTCACTATATATTTCTAACCATTGCAAATATTAGGGCTGATGTTTTGAATTTTAAATTGACTTTTCAAATATGAGCAGTCTTTTGGTTTTCCATATAATGAATGGCTTGATCAAATTGATCCTCCCTGAGGAAACTCCTCTGCAATCAAAAATTCTATCCATATACAGATTTTAGAGGTAAGTATTGGAAAGGCAAGGCTAGAAATGTTGAAATTGATGTGGACTCTAGTCGTTTGGCAACCGGTTCTTATTTGTTATGTGGATAAGGCTAATAAAGAGGAGTTAATGTAACCATCCACAAAGCTCCAACATTTTAAAATATAAATCTTTTTGTTTCGATGACCTAATGTTTGTTTTCAAAATAAAGTAAATTGTATGAAATAAAAATATGTAGAATATGAAGTCAAAGATTTGCAATAACATTGATGAAAGAAAAACTATCACGTTGAAGTACTTATCGAAATTGTTGTATCTAAATATTTTTATTAAGAAAGACAAAAGTGAAAGGGAGGAAAAAAAATGATGCAAAATCTTGCTTAAATTTTCGAGCTTTAGTTTTAATTCAGGATAATCATTAAATTTGATGTAGATCATTTTGATCATTATCAATAAAATTGGGTAGGATATAAGAACAAGATCTATCGTATCAACAAGTAAAATTGTACTAAATTTTGGAGGTCATAATTTAATTGTATGCTACTCGATTAAATTTATTAGGTAATTTTTTGAACTCTATGTGCCACCCCTTAAAGGAGATAGCACATCGAGTGATCAGATCCAAATTTCATCTTTTAATCTCTGAAAGTAGTTCGATCAAACCAAATTCTTTTTGGAGGGTAGGAATGATTTTGATTGGATATATCTTTCTATCTAAGAAAAATTAGATGAAGGAGGTAGAAGCAGAATTAATGTAGAAGTAGAGATGTATATCCTACCAAAATTTAGTTTTTATATTTATTTCATAGTCATATCTATTTGGAATATTGGCTATTAGGCGACATTCAACTTAGGAAGAAATTCTATCTGAATTATGTATAAGCAGATCTCGCTATAGTAAATAGAGGTAATATATTTTAATTATGATTGTCAGACGAAGGAAAAAGGATTTGACCTCATTTTTGTCAAATTTTTATTTTTTCTAAAGCTTTTAGAGAGATTTGAGTACAGTAGATCTAGAGATTTTTTTCTCCTCCCTAATTAGATCAAAATTGACCTTTCAATCTAGACAATTAAAAGTAGATCTAGGCATATGGATGTGTATGGGCACTTGCATAGCAGGAATTGTGAATATCATTTTTTTGATTAGGCATGAACAACTAAGATAGGACTTTGATAGTGTCATGTTGCAAGGGGATGAATGATGGAATTGCCCTTTTTCCTGAGATACAGTGCCATTTTTCTCTTCGGCGTCCTAACAAGAAATAGATTTGAAGCAGCATGCCGATGCTTGGATCAGAATGCCTACACTCTATTTAAAAAATTATTGCATGCACCACATGCACGTCCATATTTGTGCAAGCCACCAATCATCATGGTCGGCTGCAGTAGGCCATCATTGAGATGAGCGTACCCATGCTTGCACCTTGGTGATTAGTGGCATGCACCGGCATCAATAATTCCTCCACTGCATATACTGATTAACACACAGTCACCATAGGCCCTAAAATTGGCAGCATATAAAAAAGGTGGTGCAAGGTAAAGGTTATATTTTTTGGGCTATAAGTTGGGCTGCCTAAATATATTCAGTCCATTTGTACATTAACGCACATCACACATTTAAGAGAAGAAGAATTCTACCGAAAATAAATAAATAACTAAATAAAAGAATATTTAAGTGTGCTAGTAGAAATATAACACGCATATATCTTGCATGATATGTAGATGCTTTTTTTTTTCAATTATTTTAAAATAATAACGTAATAAATAAATTATAATAAATAAAAGTTTCGATAATAAATTTTATTATGCATTAAGCAATAAATTCAAAATATATCTAAGCAAAAAATTCCACCTTTCGTACTAGTACCTATGTCATGAGCAGAGATCTTTACACAAGATAAGACTCTATGGGAGAACTTCATTATTAATACTAGCATCATAAATGGTGGTCCAGTGTGATGTATGTGGCACTAATTTTTTTTTTTTTCAAATATTTTTGAAATATAATGTAACAAGTTATAATAAATAGAATGCTCCGATACTACATTTTCTATTGCATATTAAATAATAAACTTTAATGATAGCAAATGAAAACTTTAATTACTAATATCATGTCCACAAAATGAATGGAAAACTATATACATGCAAAACCATCACCAATACTAGCACCAATAATAGCAACGTCCTAGGTGATGCAGAAGATACAATTTTTTCATTTTTTCAAGTATTTTTTTAATAACGGCCGAGTATATTAATACCTGGCATCATTAATATCTGTTGCATATTAAGTAACAAATTTTTATGATGGTTGGGCACGTCCACAGGGCTCATAAGAAACTTTATACCAACTGAACCTCCATATATCTATTTATCTATCTATCTATCCATTCACACGCACGCACGCATGCACTTATTTTTTATATACGCACACATACACGCACTTATTTGTCAGATCAGACCCGAGATTGTTATTTATCACCTTTTGCATGCATGGGCACATGTGCCTGGCACTGTAACAAAGCACCAAATAATACATATGGTGACTATGTAATAGTGTGCCCCATTTGAACGACTGTCCAAGATATGGCGTATCCTATGAACATCTCTTAGTTTCTGGTCAGGTCCTGCAAGGATTTCCACCTGAAGCAATGATTGCATCTAATTCTATCATCCTGGGAGTGCAAGCCTGAAGGCATTAAATTGATGATGCTCGCCAAGCCGGAAGTTAGCTGAAGCTCCAGTTTCGGCAGAGGCAGTGAACCTTCGCAAGGGAAGCCATATAATCATCAGACCTGTAACCAAGAATAATAGCATAATCAAATGAATAAATGATTGCCAAGCTCCAACATACCTCAGTTAGTCTCAAAAGAAATTCGTGAAAAAACAACCTGGATCCATATGGAGACTGACATGCTGCAAGAATATTGAGTTTTGCTGCATCCATATCATTCTACACAAGTGATTGTATAAATTTGTTAACACAATATATTTCCTGACTTCTTATATACAGAACCATGATCCATCTATATATAAGCTGCTTGAATGAGGAATACTACTACATCTTATGTTTCCCGACATTTTATATACATTTCAGAACTCAGTACCACACATCAATCATTATGAAGCAAATTGACAAAGACTTGCTTATGTTTCTTGATGGATTCACTTCCATCCAAAACTTAAGTTCATATTAAGAAGTCCAAGAGAAAATGTTGTTGTTCTCAAGCTGAGTATGTTTCTAGAAATATCTGCATATAGAATGCAAAATTCTGGGGAAAAGGCAAGGTGGTTCTTAACTAGTCCACTCATGTGACTTCCTGTTCTCTGCCACTCTACCCTTATCTAAACATTGGACTTTCATCCGAAGGCACCCGGCAGAATACAAGCCAAAAAAAGGGATATGCATAGAAAACTGAAGCTGCAGCTCACACCTCTCCCTCAAGACAGAGAGAGCACTGACCTTATTTTCTTTCCTTCTTTTTCCCTTGAGAAAAGAATGCACCAACCAAAATTGAAGGTCATTTAATAATTTGAAAAATGGTTAAAAGGATTCCTGAACAAGACAGGATAACATCTACCTATTTCAAGGTTTGATGGGATCCATCTTACTCCTCCCAATTAGATCAGCAATGTGCATTGGAAGTGCTAAATGCTGGTTCCATCCAATGGCTTCAAGTCATCTAGAGACCAACCTAGAGTAAGATCTAATTATAGTTGTGTAATCATGCCCGTAATAATGAATTTGAACTACTCCAAATTTATTGAATATCAAATCCCTTGCATCATGGCCATGATTATGGGGACCCCTAAGCTCGGTCTCACCAGATCATTATTACCTTCCTGTGCAAGGCCTGATGACTATGTCCTCTTATGAGTTATTTCTCATCAAAGGACCCCACCTAAGAGAAAAATATGGAAGACACATGGCCAATTCTCTTCGAACCCATGTCACCTTGAAAAGATGGGAAGGAGGAAAAAGCGATGCTCTATATTGAACTAATTGCTTTGGCATGCCAGCCAAGCAAGAAGGAATCCACTGAATGACTTTCAGTCAACTATATTTGCATCCTGTGGAAAAATTGGATTATAAAGCATGAAGTAATAAATAATTTGAAAATTCTGCCTAAGAACAATGCATGCCTTCAACCCTAGACAAGATGAAGTATGTCCTCACAGAAATCACTTTGTTTCTATAGCATAGTATGTTCATGTAATACAGAAGAAATCTAATTGAGTACTGACCTGAGATTCATAAAAAAGGCCAGCATATAAATAAGCGTAGAAGTATTCATTCTCTCGTCCATCTGAGAAGGCTGTAACAAGCTGAAAAAAATCAACAAGATAATTTGATGAGTTAGCGGAAGCATATAAAATATGGACAGTCTAACCTATTTTGTTACAAATTAATTTCAGTGTATAGGAATCATTTGTTTATGTCAAAAATCAACGATAGCATGGATGCAATGCAATGGATTCTGATCATTCCCACCATGCTGAGATCTTCACAACATATGGCTATTATTAGAAACTTCACTAATATGAAGTACCACCCAATTTTTTTGAGTTCATGATTAACAAAACAACCATTCTTTGGATACAGAATGACCTAAAATATATAAAAGACAGAGACATTCCTCATGCATTTGACGTGTATAAATGTTGAAGATCAACTCACAACATTTTGCTGTCATCAATATTTTACTATATGGGCTGCAAACCCTTTTTTTTTTTTGAGTTCATAACCAATGAACCAAGAACTTGTTTGGGCAAGTGTGACCCATTGAAAATCAAGCTATGGTATAGATATGCCTGACGAATTGGACATGTATGAATACTCAAGATAAATAACGAAACATCAAAAGAATTGTAGCCTTCAACTGGTCACAGAAATGAATACTGAAAAGCTGAGTGATTCTATACAGACCTTCTCAGGGTCCCCACCATCTTTAAAGAGATTATAGGCTTGACGCATTACAGGCCGTGGATCTTGACCAACCTGAAATTAATTGAATACATGTTGCTTAGGCACACAAAGAAGATTACATGTCTGAACTGCAATAGCCACTTTACTGATCCCAAGTAGATGATATAAAGCATGTTATTTTGTAAATAATATTCCTCAGGAGTCTACATAATTATAGATAAATGCAGGTTTGTTACCTCACATATTGGTAGCCTCTGCTTGCTTACTTTGGTCTTCCTTTGTTTATATTTCTTTCATGTGCATGCGCATGCATGCATGCTTTTGCATTTCTGCATGTTATATGAGATGGTCTTTGGGGTTCACTTCTGATTGCCACTTACTACGAACATTTGGATGCAATGCTAATATTCATATTGACAATGCAGCTCGATGAAATTATAAAAATGGCAATTAAGATAGGTTGGTAATTGCAAGGTCATAGCTGAAGGGCATTTAGAACTAACCAAAGAGTTCTTTCATCATTATGAATCTGGGGTTAATACAGTAAACAAAAATTAAACCTCCTACAGGTTTCAAAGCACACTGGATTCAAAATTTTCTGGATATGCACACAAGTTGCATGAGAGTAAAATGGGCAGTAAATAGATGCAACACAACGCCGTCTCTCCAATCAGTTTAGGTATCAAAACTCAAAATACGATAATCAAATATAAAATATCGATCCTTCAGGGCAATCTGATTCTTTGAACTAGACTTCTGACATAGGTAAATTTGCTTGACATTTTTTCCCAGTGCTCTTTCTAATTCTTTCGATGTCCCTCATTATAGATTCTAATTATGCTTAGTGTGGATATTTTAAATGGTTTCAGGAATTTAAATTTCTCTAGTTAAATTGCCAGCAGCGGTTAGCTCAGCCAGTTGGCACCCATCTCTCCATAGGAAAGGTCTCCAATTCAAACCTGGGTGGATGCGAATGACCATCATATTTCTCAAAAAAAAAATAAAGACTATATTTAAATCTCCGAAGCACTGGTATAAATTCAAATCCACTGAAATCAGCCAGACTTTACTATCCATAGCACAAGTTGTTCAGCTTGTCAGCAATGTCATGGTCTTTAAAGGACAAGCAATTGACAAAGTCACAAAACTATCAGAAAACAATGTCTGAAGCAAATCAATGGAACCAAAACCGACCAATGTTTTCTTCAATGCAAGTTCATGGATGGGAATTCAATGAAATCCAAAAACGTATTCGATTAAAACAGGAAACACTAGACTTGCCTCCAAGAATCGCTTCCTAGCTTCCTCCACTCCATATAATTGAGCTTCACAAAGAAAGCACCATATAGATTCCTCGGTATCATTTGGGTTTGCAGCAACATCCAATCTGAACTGCTCTGCACCTTCTTCGAATCTATGCAACCATTCACATCAAGTTTGATGGTGCATTTTGATGAACAATTATTCGCGATACTTTAGAATTTTCCATGTTCTTTGAAATTGCAAGTCAGAATTTTGTAGCAGTGGGTACTTGTTTATAAAGTAAACTAAAATCATGAAACTGAAGTTTTATTACTTGAGTGTTATTTTCAAAATTTGCATTTCTCTTTCATTATCTTCTTACATCCTTTTAGTTTTTGAATCTTCTATTTTGACAACCAAACAACTCTTAAAAATTGAAACTGAAATTTTCTAATATGAGGACGATTTTCCAAATTCAATTTTTCTTCCTTATCATCTTGCTTTCTTTTGCCGATTTTGAACCTTATGTTTGACATCCAACACCTCTTAAAAATCTATCATTTTAAATGCAAGAAAGGAACAAAATCAAGATTTTGGAATTAGAAACCTCCAAGCAAACCTGCAAACTTTCAAAAAAATCTAAGCCAATCAATCAATTTGTTATGAAATCTACATTGCAGCAAGTTCTAATCTTTCTTAACACCAATTGCAAGTCAAGCAACTCGGCACATGTTTAAGGGTAAAAGAATAAAAATGGGCACAGAAACAGTACCTATTCAGATAATAGAGAGACAGCCCTCTCTGCCAAAGATCTGAAACGGGCCCAATCAGAGTTAATTTACATCATTTGGCATTAAAAAGAAGCAAAAAAACCACAAATTAAACGAACCTACATGCCTTCTGGCGAGGATCTAACTCAATGGCTCGGTCGAACTCGGCCAGCGACCCAGCAACATCTCCCTAGCCGTCATTAAATTCCTTCAAATTACTCAAAAACTCGAAGAGCGAGAGAGAGTCTCCACCGTAGAGGGGAGGAAAGGAACATGGTACCTGCCGGAAGAGCAGCATGCCCCGGCGGACGGCGATGGACGCGTCGCGCGCGCGGTTGCCGCCGGTCAAGGCATCCCAGATGGCCGACGCCGACGGCAAGAAGAGCCGCCGGGGAGAGCAAGGGCCAGGCGCGACGGCCTGGGGTTAGCGTGCGGTATTGAGAAGAGAAAAGGCCGAGGGACAGGGGGTTGGCGGTGGCGGGAGTTCTGAATCCATGGGGAAAGGAGGAGGTAGAGGCGAAGGCGAGGGAAGAGCAAGTAGAAGCCATAGAAAAGGAGGATTTTCAGTTGAACAAAGGATATGCTTCAAGTGCCTCTCAGGAGGACATGTAGCAGCTTGGGATACTCTACATAGCATCATTAGTCTGAATTAAATATAACATACATACATACATACGTACATTCATACGTGTGTGTATATAGCTAATAAGCTATAAATAAATGGGGAAGGGCTATCTAAAAAAAAATGCTGATTCCGTTCTTGGTGACTAACTCCACTAGATTTGAATCCCTGCCTCCTTATCGAAGTAACAAAGAATGATACTAATCAAGCAAGCATTCGATAGTTTTTAGAGTGCCATGCCACATGATATGAACAAATTAACTTTGGCAAACTAATGATCTCTTTTTTCAGATATTTGAGATTGCAGTGTGAACCAATGAAAAATCGGTAATAGAAACAGAACACACTGTTTCCTGTCACCTCCTATTCAATCCAAAGCAGAAAAAAAGCTCCAGTAGACTTGATGGCGTCTCGCCGATCGTCCGAAGACCCCAGAGCACCATCCGAATGTCGAAAAGCCAAATCAACTCAAAGGCACAAAACGAAAAATTTGACACTAGGCTGTCTCTGTCATATTGTATCGCAGAGCAAGAGAATTGCTATCTGAACCCTTTTGATGATCCCAAGGTTGCCACTGGAAGAATGCTTCCTTCTGGAAGTACCCTTTTGATGAGAAATCCTAATTTAAGTGTTTTAAAGAGTTTTCTTTGGAGTTTTTCAGGATATTTAGTCATGCTTATCCCTTGTAGTGGTCACTGAGCTTATAAATGCATCCTTATGTACCTCGATTTTCTCCATCAATAAAATTTGCTTTTCCTTGAGTTAAAGCTATCAATTTGGATTTGGCTCATCGGATTGACCAACCACACCATATAAATGAGATAGATTGGATTCATATTTTAGCAATCCATTTGAAAAGCAGATTAAATGGCTCATCCTATTTGGATTGACGGGTCAGGATAGGTCGGAGCGGATTGGCTCATTTTTATTTTATTTTTTAGTATTGAAATTATCTTGTCTCCGATCCCCTACGAGTTGGCCCTCGGAATGCCAAGTCCTCTCCTTTCCTCCTTCTCGTGGCAGCGATCAAGCAAGCCCTCGAAACTCTCCTCAACAAAGAGATCCACCCCTCGACGGCGACTATGGAACCGTCGGACCATCCCCACATCGCCGGTCGATCCAGCTACGATCCCCCGCCTCCCCCTTCCTAGTACCTCGACCCCATTTACTACTCCCACCCCCATCTCCATCTCCACCACCCTCCTTTTTGTCGGTCGCTTCCTCCTCCGCTGCTGCCGCCGCCCCAGTAACACCGATCGGACCATGACCACCACCATTAACAATACCATTTAGACGACAATTGTCTCTATTTTCCTTATCGTAGGCTGTAGCCCTTTCGACCCCTTTCCGTTGCCGCTTCCTAAGGTTCCCGATCATCAGATCTTCCCTGATGAGGCCGCTACTTTCCTTACAGCCGCACGCACCCACCCCCCACCCAGCGCCCACATCCCACCCACCTCCACGCCCTTCCCCATGACGCCCCCACAGCCACCGCCCCCACCTCCCCCACCCACCTCCCAACGGGCTCCTACGCTATCGGTCCCTCCCAACCCCTCCATCCAGACGGGTTCTTCCGTCCTTGCTGTTTATAGTTTTTTTTTTTTTTAATTTTGATGGATTGGCCTATTTAATCTGCAGTCGATAGTAGGATGGGTTGGATTGGGTTGGGGTTGAAATTTTTTCAACCTACCAGTTAAATAGGTCAGTCTGCCTCACTCCATTTAGAAACACAACAGGATGGTCGGGATGAACTGGCCCATCTTGATAGCTCTACGGCCTCTATCTTGAGGGCACGTCAATTCATATTTGCTCTAAAATATACTTCTTGCATGGTGGATTCTATGCAAGCTCCAATGGATCCCTACGATCTGCAGCGAAGCCAGTTGGTGGATTTTTGATCGTGGCATGCTGCGACGGTATTAATTGGTGGGTTCTTTTTTTTTTTTTGGTAATTAATTGGTGTAGTTTTGGTGGTAGTAAAGCTCTCTTGGTAGCTAGATGGTAAACTCCTAGTTATTTTTAGATAATTCAGTTTCTTAATTTTTTTTAGCTTTTAAATTTTATTTTCTACTTTCTTATTTGTAGGCTAGGTTTGCTTTTGTCTAGTAATTTAAATCATTGCTTAGCTAGTCTAGTCTTCTCATAGGTAGCTTTAAACACAAGCATTAGGCCTTCCCCATCCAGGTTAATAATACCTTGTTGAGGAGAAATACTACATAAAAGTCGTTTACCGCACCTCAGCTAGTTAATATTGGGCAAAATCCTACTCTTCGTTGCAGTTCCGTAGCATGTCTTTATCTCAAATTTATTCTAAAGATATTTATAAGTAACCGTCTAGAGAAGGTTAATATGGGTAAGCCTTATGTAAATGTGAATATAAAATATAAGATTTTGCAAACATAGTTTTGTTATTTTTCAGTAAGCAAAGGAAGAAGAAGAAAAGCACATTGGTTAGAATTTACTGACTTTGTTGCTGGTTTTTATCCTGGCAGTCACCCCAAGAGGGAAACATGCAAACGGGATTGGTGTCGTATGCTTTATTTGAAGTTAATTTTGCCCAAATTGGTAAGAAAAAAACATGCACATCTCCACGCCTTTATCCACACGTAATGTGTTGCTCTATGATATCTCCCGAGAGTCTGAGACGTTAAAACTAATCCTGTCTTGCAGCAAACCGTACTGCTCCATTTGCGAGATATAAACAGTCAAGCAGTAACTTAAGGGGCCTGGGAAATGAACTGAGATGACATACTAAGACTCAGATCGCAAATAATGAATCAGAATATGGGGCGAGATACTGTGAATTATCACTCTGCATTAAAATCTATTGTCACAAGTTTTGAAGCTTATTCATCGCATCAAGCCTTATCCAACCTAAAAAGGTACTTCTTAATTTTGACTAAAGAATAATAACCTACCATCATGTAGAACCCAATTGTAAATCAAATCCACAAAGGACATCATCGGACACCAGAGGCAATCAAAAGGGCACTTTGTTAACACATGGTGTACTGAATGGTGTCCAAAGAGAGGCCACCCAACTGAAGAATTAAACTAAAAAAAGTTGCAAGTTGATATGATACTTTAGCTTATGCAATTAAATTCAGGAGGTTCATTATTAGTTGCGGCTAGAAACAGAGCATCTTTGGAGTACAAGAGACAGCACACCACAACAGTGGATAAAAGCAACTTTCAGCAAGCCACATTTATACATTTATAATATCTACTTAGGTTCATTAAACATGGAAGCAAAGAAGACCAGCTCAGAAAAAAAGACGCTTATATGTTCAAGAATCATAGAATGATTAAGTTCAGTGAAGGCAGACCTGGCCCTTGACAACAACAAGCTCTGCAACAAAATAACATCAAGATCCACCAAGTACATTGAATACTACTCCAATGGACAAATGGTTTTGCAACTGGAGCTTGTGGGAAAATATTAATCATGTTGTTTGCTGGGGATGCACTCACTAGCGATGCATCGTTTCCTACTGGATCATGGGATGTGCAATGCATGTTAGCAGGATGGACCTTTTATTGATGACCACCAATCTCATCACTCGAGATAAATTACAGTAGATTTGATAAATAGGCTCCCCATTTTAGTCCACCTAACCTTGGATAGTTATCATACCTGGTCTATGTGGAGGGTATATTTACTGAAAGAAGAGTCTTTTCTGATGGGATTTTACAGAATGACAGGCTTCACGGAAAGTCTGATGTACATCTTTCCATAGAATCTTACCTGGTGCTAACCTCTATCACCATTTCCTCTCACATGTGAGGACATCACATGAGAAACCAATTGTCCAGTTTAGACAATTGCTGATATCTCCGGTGCAAGTTGTAGCATTACTGTGTGCATGTATGCATGCATGTCATGTGCAGATGCATGTGTTATTTCCTTCTCAAGTTTATCAGCATTTTCTAAAGTACAACTCGAGTCTAATGAAAGCTAGAGCTTAGCTGCTGCACAGAGTTGTTCCAATCTATTATCTTTGCCAATGGCTTGATAAACCAAGCGAAACATGGAAAGATCACACAAATGCCATATAAAATCCCTTTAGAAAAAATGGTCCCGTGCTCTTGCAGTAATTTGAGATAAAGAATCACCTCATATGATGCGGGATTCCAATACGAGTATCCAAAGTTCAGCCAAAAATCTTATGCATCCAGAATTTGGGCATGGGATCAAATGTTACCACTTACAATTGTCGAAGCAAGTTTAGAAGGATTGAATAAGGGGAGGTTAGAAATAACTTGAGTAATGAACAAAAAGATAATGCAAACTGATAGCAAATATCTATTTGATACCTGTAAGTATATTAAAACATGTCATGTGCATCAGCCATTTAAAGTTGTACAAAAATCCAAACCCGAGGAAAAAATTGTTCAAAACCCATGGTCAATGACATACCCAATCAATGAGAACATATTCAAGGCCACTCGAGAATCAAGCTCGGAACTCTTTGTATGCAGGTAAGCCCATAAATATACCCAATCAATGAAAACAGAATTCTTTGCCATTGAAGAACGCAAGTAAGGTAACTCAAGTATGTAGGCCAAGATGAATGCCTCTGTATTTATCTGAAGTGTATCTATGATCCTGAAGCATTAAAACTCCTGCTGCTACAACAGCATTTTCATTTACTTTAAATCTTACATTTACAATCCCAATGCATACTCTCTTGTACTCATGGTTTTAAATTCCCAGCGAGCTTCCTGCCCTTTCCGACCTATTTCCATGACCAAATGGAAACTGAGATAAGGGCAGGACTCCAAAATCCGTCCACATAGGGAAATAAGAAGGAAGAGGGAAGGAAGGAAGGAAGAAGAAGAAAAGGAAGGAAAAAAGAAGGAAGGAAAGAAGAAGAAGAAAGGAAAAAAAAGGAAATGAAAGAAGGAAAGAAGAAGAAAGTGAAAAAGAAAAGACAATAGAAAGAAAAAAAAAAGAAGGAAGAAAGAAAGAAAGAAAGAAGAAAATAAGA
>KE504647.1:2125084-2163416 GCA_000441515.1 Elaeis oleifera
GATACATACATACATACATACATACATATATATATATATATATATATATATCCACATGTCCCCAATTAAGTCAAAGATGTCCAACCTTTGAATGAAAATTTGAATACAAGTGGACCCAAATGAAATTCCATGATACCGCCTGAGTTGACCACACAAATTAACAAGAGCCAATCAAACTGCGTGGACAACCACAAGCTTCCGCTGGTGGTCTACCAGCCAGTTCATTGTCCTGGAAAAAAAATATAATATATATGTAAGCCGAGAAATGCCCCCGTATTGCGTGCACCAGATGCAATTGGACTGCCCAAATGCCACCATGCGAATCCCCATATATTACCGATTCTTGGTTGTGCGAAAAATTATTGTCTTGGCTTGATCTAGGTAGACCATGCAAATCCCACGGTGAATAACTTGCCATATCCACCTTTCTATTTCACAAATTTTCGATTGTGCATTATTCACCATGCTCATCTTCGTGATGTGTGCTGATCTATCTGGGGTGGTCCAGGCACTAATTTTTCAATTGCACGCTTTTTACTGTGCATATGCTCCGGGATTTATTCTAATTCACTTGCATCTGTTACATAATATTTCGATGCCAAGCCAATGGCCTCCCAAAAGGACCAAAAGCCTTTCTCTCCCACAGAAGGTAACCAGATCCGAGTACGGGAAAGGGGCTTGCATCACCCCAGTGCAGGGCAAAGGAAGGAAGCGGCTGGGATTCACCGATGGGATAATAAATCAAGGTCTTTCATCAAAGCATGCCCTCCCGGCCTCTGGATGTTACGCCGCGATGACAAAGTGAATGGGGAGGGAATGTCGCATGAAAGACTTCGACGAGAAGGAAAAGAGACGATGGGTCTGGATTTATCACGGCGGGAGATGTATGAGTGCTCCGCTCTAATAATAATAATAATAGATAATAGTGCTTAATCTATTTAGTTGGATTCAAATTGTTGTAAATGATATTAAATTATTTTTGATAAAAAGATATTAAATTATTTATTTAATTAACGATCGGGATTTGATATGAAATTTTAATTTGGAATAATAAATTTTTATCCAACTTATATCCAACGCGATTTGTATCCGATTTGATCCAACCCAATTGCCATCTTTGTATTTGAGATTGGATCCAAGTTATTAGAGCTATTGAATTAAGGGGGTATTTAGTTGGAGAGAGTGGGGGTCTGGAATCGAAATCGGAATGGGTGACTCCCATTCCAATCGTTTGGTTGGGAGGAGTTCCATTCCGATTCCGATTCCAGGATGAAATAGGAATGGCTCAATCTATATAGAACTCAATTCCTACTCTCCTCTATGGATTAATTTTATTCCAATTCCGATTCTGATTCCGATCATGAACCAAACATTTTTGAAAATTTGACCATTCCGATTTCGATTCCAAACTATTCTAATTTTATTTTATTTCGATTTTGATTACGAACTAAACACCCCTAAAATTAGGTTGTTGAGAATGAATTAGGTTGTTGAATGATAGAAAATTTGGGGCCTTTGCTTTAGGTTGGTTACCATGAACGAAAGAAGTTATAGACCCCATGAGTTACTGAGGTTGAACAGGAGTCTAGTACAATCCTTACCCAACTTGAAATATTTACGTTCAAATCAGATCCAAACCTTACTTGGCCTATAGTTTGAGTTAAATATTTAACCATTGCTTTTAGCAAAAATATAATAATTTATAATTAAATATATAATTATTAAAATGTATCAACAATAAAGTAAAATTAGCTTTATTTCAAAATCAATGTGATCCAACAAATGATCATTCTTTTGATAAAAATTCACAAACTATGATTTTAAAATAATTATCAATACACTTGCAAATATTTAAACAAAATCTATCAAATAAATAATAAATTTTAAATCTAATCATGTGAGAGTTGATGATGAAGGACCATTCCATGAAAAATATAGGCACACTACTGTTAAACGCAAATATATTAATTAGAAAGATTTTTTACTTAGGCTAATTTATTTTATTTAAAATTAAAGAATTTTATTCTTATTGAGCAATTCTATTTTTATTAGAACTAAAGTTTTATGAGGGTTTTGGTTTTTTTTTTTTTTCTTGTATAGATTCTTATTAGGATTTTAGTCAATAAATATCCATGGATACGTAACTAAAGAAAATCCAAGTTTTGCATTATCGATATTTGAGAATATTGATTGCCTCTCTCTCCTATTATTCTTCTCCTTCTTCCTCTCTTCTGCCCTCTCCATTTCTTTTGTTGAGATGGGGTTGTTAAGATGAGCAAAGAAGTGTTCGTCTCTTCGTTGTGATGGCAATTCGGCATATCTACTAGAAGATGAATAGCACAGTCGATTGAATTGCATCATATATAACGAATACTTCAGAGATTGGGCCTAACGATCGGAGAAGATTTGCTTGTTGATGTTGCGAGATCTTTTGTACTATGATTTTTTAAGCTGCTCTCACACTAGAGTGATATGACCGCCTGCATATGCTCAAAAAAAAAGAGATGCAGATTTATATAATTTATATTTTTAAGTCAGGTTGGATCGGGTTCAAGTTATGCCGAATCTATTTTTTTTGACTCAAATTAGAGATGGATATTATATATTTGGGTTGGATTGAATTGAAAAATATAAAATCTAGACCTAGCTCAATTTCTAAATCGACTTTGACCCAACCTCAAGTTGCCAAAATGGATTGTTTTGGGTCTAATTAGGTTGGGCCACGTTAGATCACAAGTCAATGCATTCCATTTGCAACCTTGTATTCTCTTAGATAAAAAACTAGCATAGTGGTCGGACGATGCCTGGACCTTTTGATTTTGCAAATATGGAAGAATAGCTATCAAAATATAGATTTCAACATAAAGCGAACTATAAATATAATAATTTATTTATAATTAATTAGAACAAACTATAAACATTCAAAGTAATAATTTAGATAAAACGAACTAAAACAGTAAATTATTTAGAATTAACAATTTATGATGTTTAGAATGTAGTAGGTATGATGAATTATGAAGCATAATCTTAGGATCTTAGCATATAATGCTTTGTTTCGGATCATTCAATCTTCATTAAAATACACGATTGCGTTCTTTCTTGATTACTTGAATGTAGTTGATGATTGACCCACCTCTATCAGCATTGTTGTATCTCCGGCATCCTCACCGGTGCCGACGTCCTCGGCATCACCCAAACTGGCAGCATGAAGACCGCCGCCTTTGCGCTCCCCATCCTCCACCACATCATCGAGGACCCTTATGGTGTCTTCACCCTCGTCCTCACTCCTACCTGCAAGCTCGCCTGCCAGCTCTCCATGCATTTTTGGACCCTCGACTTTTCCCTCAATGTACGCTGCACCCTTATTGTTGGGGAATGGACATGATTAGGCAACGACTGCACAATGTTGCTGCAACTCCGAGAAGGATTAAAGTCCTTCTTAAGGAGGATCTTGATATCCCTACTGCATTCTCCAAGACCAAGATCGGTTCTAGATTTTATTTTCTCGAAAGTTTTGAAACTAATCTGATTCTAATTAAAATTTTTTCAATTACTTTGAAATTTTAAGTTTTAAATTGAGATCTAAGTTAAAAGAAATATCATAGGGATATATGGTATGCTATAAAATACTCTATAATCTGACGTATCAACACAAAATGCGACTCCTAATATCTGTGTATCGCTTTATTATTATTATATAGATAGATCGATTTAAAATATTTTTTATTTTTATCATACTATTTATGCTTTTATTTTTTAAAAAATATAAAAATAAAAATAAATTTGACATGTGGTATTGTAGGAGATTATCCATGAATCTTACGTGTCAATACAGAATACCACCCCTAATACTCGTGTAACATATTACTATTATTAGATGATATAGATTCTTTATTTTTTATCATACTATTTATATTTATATTTTTATTTAAAAATATAAAAATTTTTGAAACTTGATGTTGTGGGAGATTATCCTATAATCTTGTGTGTCAATATAGAATGCGATCCTTAATACCGTGTATCGCTTTACTATTATTATATAGATATATATATATAGACATAATTAAATATTTTTATTTTTATCATACTATTCTTATTTTTCATCATACTATTTATGCTTTATTTTTATTTTAAAAATAAAAAATAAAAAATAAAATTTAGCATATATCGTTGTGGAAGATTATCTTATAACCTTACGTGTCAATACAGAATGCCATCACTAATATCTGTATATCACTTTACTATTATTATATAGATAGATCGATCTACAATATTTTTATTTTTATCATACTATTATATTTATATTTTTATTTAAAATATAAAATATAAAAATAAAATTTGATATGTGATATTATAGAAGATTATCTTATAATCTTACGTCGATATGGAATGCCATCTCTAAAACTCATATATAATATTATTATTATTATATAGATAATTCTTATGATTTTTTTTCCAAAAACAAATTTCTTCATGCTACTTTTCGTGGATCCAACAAATGTTATAGATAGAATATACCAAGCTACTAATAATTTTGGCCGAGCTTTGATTCGTATAATATAGGCCAATTCAAAGTTTAAATATGCATGGGCAAGAGAACAACAAGATAGCCCACGTTAGCGCAACCTAATTGTCACATGAACATCTATGCTAGTCTAAGAGCTAATTTATACAAGCTCCAAGTAGCATTTCCATTCCACAAATAGATAAATCAAGAGATATATAAATCGAATATGTTAATTTTTTGTGTGTTAAGATTAAGAAAGAATTTCCCATGTCGTAGACGGTCCCAAAAATTTTCGAAACAGTATAAAATATTTTTTTTATAATCAGATCGATCATGAAAAAATTATGATCGGACTGTCATCGTCTGTCATATACAGATATTGAGATATATATATAAAAATAATTATGATATTTATCTAAATTATTTAAATATTTTTAAAATTTATTTTTTAATATTTTAAAATATATATAAATATATTTAATTATTTATTATTTTAATAAATATTTTCGAACATGTCCGATCGTATCGTAGTTGATATAATCGCAATTATCGCATCCTCTTTGGACGGCGGAGGGGAGCGAGAGACAACGAGGATGGTTTCTCTGAAGCTCCAGAAGCGTCTCGGCGCGAGCGTCCTCGAGTGCGGGAGGGGAAAAGTCTGGCTCGATCCCAATGAAGTCAACGAGATCTCCATGGCCAACTCTCGTAACCTCTCTATCCTCTCCATATCTCCGTTGGGGTTTTAAGATTGTTTCTTTCATCGTCGTTGCTAATGCTGCTGGAATCAACATCTTTTCTAATCTAGCTTTGTACATCTTTTTATCTTATTTTGTTTCCAGTAGTCATCTTTGCTTTCGCTTTCAAATCTATATGACTGTCGGATTCGGTTTGCTGTTGGTAGTTCTTTTTACCATTATTTTTTGAAGAAAAAAAAAACCAATTGTTTCATATTCTTATGTATGGATTTGTAGTGTTGCATAAGATGTTGTTAATTAGCACACCCTTTTCTGTCTCTGGATTCTAGATGCTATGTACAGAGACGTGCTCTGGAGGAATGCATCAGCAAATAATGGGGTGTGTTTACAATTTTCCAACTAATTTGATGTTAAATCTCCTGCTATCTCCTTCAATATCCTTTTCACCAATCCCTCCCCCTTGTTAAGAAAAGGAAGAAACATGTTCAGGAAACTCATTATCTATTTTGACCAGCTCTTCTTGTTCTCGAGTCCTTCTTCCTTCACTCTCTTGGTTATGAGGTTTCATTATTTCTTCACGGTGGTCTTATTTAGGGGATGATGTAAGAAAGAATTCCAGTCTTCAGTGTTCCATACGAAGATCTGACATCATGTCTCCATGCATGCTAGAAACTGAAGATCCAATTTTACTGGTTTGATCCATAATTTCGGGCTTGTGTCAGTGCTTTGATACGTATGCATCTGCGTCTACTAATTTGTAGGCCTAGTTGAATTTACTGTAGCATCAGTTTATCTGAGTGCTGTTTAGCATGAAGTAATCGTGTAATTAAGTGTTTACTTGGTAGTGGAATACTATTTGTAATCTTGATCTTGAATTGATTTCGATGCTTGTCGAAGCAGGCCAGAATATAAGAAAGCTGGTGAAGGATGGATTTATCATTAGGAAGCCTATGAAACTTCACTCTCGACCCAGGGCAAGGAGAGCGTTGGAAGCAAAGAGAAAAGGATGACATTCTGGATATGGTATGTTTGTATCGAATGACAATGTGCATTCTGTATCCAAGTTTGAGTTAATCTTTGTTCACAAATGCTTCTAAATGCTGCAGGTAAGCGCCGGGGTACAAGGGAAGCTAGGCTTCCCACGAAGGTCCTCTGGATGAGGGGGATGCGGGGTTCTGAGGCGTTTGCTGCGAGAGTACCGTGAGTGAAAGAAGATTGACAAGCATATGTGTTGGGATATACCGACTGATCCCTATACGCCGACTTATCCACAGAACGGTCCGACCGACGTCCGACTCTATCCACCGGACGGACAGACGACTCCGACAATGACTGCCGACAATATCCGGCCAAAGATATGCCAGCCAAACAGATCAATACTGTTTCCAACCGGCCGAACGGCCGAACCCATATCACCGACTCTATGTCGGAGGTGGCAGCCGACGTCCGACTTCCACAAGGCACCAGATCAGCTGACGGTATTTCTGAATCCTCACCCGACATCCCGACAACCAAATACCGATATATAGTCGGCCAGCCCGCCAAATGCTGTACAAACGCCATGGGCTGTTGTCCTGCCAAGGACATGGGTTCATTCTAATGACCTGACAACCCACGACGATTTGATAGCCCCTGACGATTTGACAACTCCCCAGTTGTCTACCCCATTAATGGCGGAACCATATCGCATTCTACTATAAAATAGGGTAAGGCAACAGTTTTGGTAAGCTCTCTCTCTCTGACTGAGTCCCTTGGTTTTTCCACTGTTGCCTAGTCTCCTCTCTGATTTGAACGTCGGAGGGTCTCCGCCGGAGATATCTCCGATCAGTGAGGACTTTTTTTGCAGATGCACGTCCCGGGGCGATTAGACGACATGGGGATTGGCCGCAACAATATGTACCATGACATGTATATGAAAGTGAAAGGTAATGTGTTTAAGAACAAGTGGGTGCTGATGGAGAGCATTCACAAATCCAAAGCCAAGAAGGCAAGAGAAAAGACTTTATCTGACCAGTTTGAGGCAAAACAGGCCAAGAGCGAGGCAAGCAGGGAAGGAAGTTTGCCACGAGAGAGGAGCGTTTGACTCAGGTGAGATGAGGTTTTACCTGTCCGTTGTTCAGTTGTGAATTCTACTGTCTGATTGACAAATAAAGGTTTCTAATCCAGAATTTGACTTTTACTCGTCAGTTCATCAGAAATAACTTCCCAAGAGTAGGCTTGTTAGATCCTAATGTACTTGATGCTAGATAGCTATCATAAAATGCCGTTTAGATCCAGGAAATTTGTGTGATAAGGGTACCTACATAAGTCTCAACAGTATCGCTTCCTTGTAGGCACATTAATTTGCACTCACCACTTAAATTTTTTAATCTTAAAGAAGTCGTAACATGTATGATGAACATCACTAGACTTGCCGTATCTTTCAGAAGCATGGGTTTCCCATAAGCGTATAAAGAGGGAATGTTAAATTTTGGCCATCCAGGACCATTATCAGATAAATGAGTCAAGGAAAAAGGACTGATTTATAGGGTTGGAACCGGATCATATACCAATATATTTATATTCATATTTATTTATCTGACGAATATAAATACAGATACGAATATTATTCAGATATAAAAATTTATATCCATATTTATTTTAAACGGATACAATTCAGATACTACAAGTATGGATATAATTATGAATATATATTGGATAATTAAATTTTATGACTATAAATTAAAGATATTACTAAATAGATGATAAATCAAGTTAATATCATATCTATGTGGCTGTATATTTTTTAAATAATTAATAAGTGCTATAAAAAATTATATAGAGTTACAGATAGATTCGGATATAGATCGGATAGTTGTCTATCTATATTCATGTCCATATCTATTTTTCTTTGATGGATATAGATATAGATACGATTATTAGTCAGATCATCAAATTTTTATCCAAATTCGGATTGATTCGGATATGAAAACAGATCCGGACGGATATTATCCATACCATTTTTACCCTACTGGTTTACGAATACAGATGGTCTCGCCGAGCTGGATTCATTGATAAAAGACAGATATAACAGCTGATCTTGCTGTGCTGGATTTGTTGATTACAGACAGATGGTTGGCTTTGCAGCTTGCTGTGAGACCCATCATCCAATGAAGTTTTCATACTCCTTGCTTTATTGACTTATAGAGTCCAAAATGCAAATGCCGTCATTTCTGGAATTGCCACGCAACATTGGACGGATCTAGCAGCAACTATTTGGTGTTTATCCTAGGAATCCTGGAGTCCTTGATAGCTGCCCCAAAAAACAAGAATTTGCTTCCATGGATGTAGGTTTCTGCCCATAAAACAAGGATTTGCTTTCATGAATGTTTTTTTTCTCTGCCTAACATTTATACACGTAGTGGAGTATTGCTGGGTGTTCTCCAATGCAGACACAAAATAAGCGCAAACCGGGTTTGGTGCTCCCATAAATGGAGGATTGATAGTCTAAAATGCTTAATGCCATTTTACTCCTGACAGTTCAAGAAAATCCGGCCAGGTACGATGCTGGGCACACTAAATAACCAAAATTTGCCATACCAACCCATACAGGACATACCGTATAATATCAATAGTGGCACTACTGTATCATATCAAATCGCATATCAACACAGTAATAGAATGATATTAGTATGGAGTCTAGTATCGAAATGGTGAATCTTGTTAAATTTTATTCTTGTAAGATTGAACAATCATGTACTACTGATATACTTTGTCGGACATCATAATAAATTTGGTTCCATATGTACATTGCACTAAGATGGGAAATCAACTGCTTTTTTGTATCGTACTTCTTTTTTTTTGTCATTATATTGTCTTTTTGTACGTAGGGTCCTGGAGAGCGAGCACCTGCATCACCAGCTGCGGCTCAACCTGCAGAGTATGGATTTTGCCTGGTCTTTTTGCTGCTATTTTAATGTCTATTGGACAGTTGACTAATGCCGTTTTCCATTGCAGGGCTCCTAAAAAGGCTAAGAAGAGAACATCAATTGCAAGTAATGCTTCGGGACAAATTATGTTTGGAGTCGCGGAATAGGTTTAAGTGTGACTTAATAAATCGTTGGTTTTTGTCTGTTTTGTTTCTTCAAACCAAGAGATGGTTGTTTAAAATGCTGCAAGCTTTTAGCGGAGACTTCTTTGTACTTCTTTTAATGGTCTTCTGTTTGGTGCTCATTGCTTAATGAGTTGGAGAAATTTGCATGTGGTGAGTTCAGATGACCCTGGAATGCTGTGTATGATTTGTAAACCACGTGAACAACATCAGATGTCCATTATTTTGCAAGCTAGAAATTGGCTAACCAACAACATTCTTCTGCCTCTCTGTAAACACTGGATGATTCTGCTGGGTTATATGCCGGCATTGAAGTCTCATGGCTCCATGTCCATCGTTTTGATAGCATCGTTGCTTGCTAAGATGGTCATCATGGGTGATGTGTATGCTCGAGTATTTTCCAGGTTATGTCTGGTACAAAGAAACTTCTGTTCCCCTACTTGATACTACTACGGAGTAGTCAGGCTTCGGTTGCATTCAGAAGAGTTCTAACCTTTTGTCTGCATTTTTCTGATTACAGTTGTTATCTTATGTTATCGGTGTATTTCTATCCACTATGCATGTTGTTTAAAGGAACGGAAATGATTTGATAAATCAAAGCATTAACAAATAAAATTACACTCTGGAGCTACGATTACTCGGATCTGGCAGCTTGTTTGTCTCATTCTTTAAATTGTGAAGTTATGCATCCTGTTTTATGGTGGGAGATTTCTACTAATGTGGCAGTATACTAAACCGATGGAAGGAATCATTCTTTAATTTGTTGCTTGTCTCAGCAAGAATGCAAGATCTAGGTAGCTCGACTTATTGCGAAGTTTACGAGTATTGAGCATGCATCAGTACTACTCTTTGTAACATGATTGTGTTAAGCATCATCTTATTCCTCAGAAATAGAAAACACAAACTTCTCAGAGCACTGCTAGCAAAGCCAATAAAGGAACAGAGTTAGCGCATTGTCGATGTCGTTTATATTGTCCATCAGCACAACAATTTGTGGGCCTAACTGATGTTATACTGAAGTGAAATTTGATGATGCAAAAATTATGCCCTAAACTTAACCCCGCTTACATCCTAAAGCCAAGTTTTAGGTTTGCTGGACAAAGAGTGATTTGTTGTCTGTAAATTATCGTAAAATAATAATTATAAAAAATATTTTTAAAATAATTTAATGAATAATAAAAACACACAGTATTTTTTTTTTTTTTTTTCGTTATGTTAATATCTTGCTGATTTCACTACCACACAGTTTTTTTCTTAATTCTTTTGTAAATTTATTTCAGTAAAACATAAAATTAATTATACAAAATATCTCTGAAAGTTTCCACTTTCATTCCAAACTTCAATTTAGCACAACTAAAGCATCTAATTTTAAATTTATTCAGATAAGACTATAATCAAAAATTTTGTTTGATTTTTATGACAGAATTATCATATGGTGTCACTTTCCGTATCACCCTCTTCTGCCATATAAGTAAGTCACATAAAATTATATAATAATTCTAGCACAGCAGCTAGATAAAATTCATAGTTAGGATTTAAATTAAATAAATTTAAAAATCAGATGTTTGGATTATACTAAATTAAAATTTTAAAAAATTAAAATTTTTAATAATTCAAGATTTTTTTGTATAATTAATTTTAAAACTGACAAACCAATAATTGCATATAAAAATGTGAAATGTATAGGAGGTTTACCGAGAAACGCACCGTTATTTACTAATTAATTGCCGATTAGAAATTGGATTATTTTGGCAAAACATTAAACATTACCAGGGGCTACAGTTAATAATGCCATACAGGAAAAGATAAAGAAATTTACCCGTCCACCGTCGCCTGACGGCTTCTCCACTGCACTACTTCCAGCAGCAGTTTGACAGCCCACCAATATTTATATCTAAAGAGAGAAACAGAGAGATCGTCTTCCTTTCTCTCCGTTTCTCTCCATTCCAGAGAAGTTCTCCAACTCTTCGGCTGCCCCCGATTTCCCCCTCCCATCTCTCTATCCCAAATGGTGGAGATCCTCTGATCCGCCTCATGGCGAATTATCTCGCCCAGTTCCAGACCATCAAGAACTCTTGCGATCGCCTCATCATCGCTGGTAAACCCTAACCTTCCCTCTGCAAGAAACCCTAGATCTGCCCCTCGATTCTTTGCTCGGATCTGTTTCGACTTGCCGTTTGTTCTTGCTTGATCCCTCATTGTTTGGGAAGTCTTGTTTCATTTCTAGTTGATCTCCGGTAGATTTCAGTATTATGCGTGTTTTGGGTATCAAGAAAGAGAATAAGTTCTACTTCTTTATTGCTTCTGGTAGTTATTATTAGTAACGGTCATGGTGAGAGTGATTTCTTGTTTGCGGGGCTGGAGTTTGCAAGATGACATTGATGACTTTCTGTAAAAAATTGCTTATTTTGGAGTAAGCATGCACAAGTGAATGAACATGGTAATCTCTGGCGGATGAACGGAACTTTTTTTGTAATTAGGGATTCACCTATCTGATACGTCCGAGGAAAAGAATTTAATTTATGCTCTGAATGTTATTGACATTGGTTTCACTGGATGTCCTCTGGAGTAGGGATTTGTGTGAAAATTTGTTGAAGCAGGTGGTATAAGAGTATGAAATTGGATGGTTACTTGCTGATGGGTTGAAATGCACAGAACTACATGATTAAAACTGGGTCATATACACTGTTTTATATCTATGATGGTGTAGAACTACTAGCAGGCTACCACGACCACAACAATTTCTTGCGATAAAAGAAACAACTTGAATTAGCATGGGGTAGGTGCAGAATATCTTTACATTTGCCGACATTTGAACTTGTTCCTTGCAAGATATGATGACAAGATGATTGCATCAAATGGTCAAGACACACTAACACACATAAAAAAAGGGTGCTATCCATCAAGGTAACAATCGTGACAACCAAGCTAGTGGGATTCAAGAGCTTATAAGTTTGAGAAGTGCCAGGGTTGAGTCGTGAGGCAGATGAAGGCTATCCTTGGAATTTAGATGAACATATGATGTGGACAGTCTATAAAAGTAAAAAGGGAAAAGACTCGTGAAATAAACTACAAGATGATTTGTCTGTTTTAAATGCTCTTGAAGTTTAGACAAGGTTATATAGGAGTGATCTTAAGAAACAAGTCACCAAGAGGTTTAGTAAATCCAAGTTTAATTACTTATACTCATGGAGAGCTTTAAGCGTCTTTTTCTTCTTTCTTTCTTCTTGTTTTTTTTTTTTGGGTGAAGAGCTTTTGGATGAAAGTTTTGTGGTTGCAAATGACACTTTACTATCATATTTTGTGTTTGCCTCCTTTGAAACCCATGGAAGAACTTCTGATGATATCTTCATGCACACTTTCTTAGGGAAAACTCTATTAGCATGTTGATAATATCTATATTCTCTACTGGCATTGGGTGGCTAAATGCTGTTAGAAATCCTCTTCTGTATAAGATCAGGACACAACTCGATGGAATAGATATTTTTGGGACTTGAAGAATAACAAGTAATTCAATTAAAGCAAACATAAAGTTGTGGTATAATGCTTCTGGTAACTAGACTTGGGTTTGGAGCATTTGGACTACAATTAATCTGAAACTAGATCTCCATTACATTTTCTGCATCTGGTAACTAGACTTGGGTTTTGAGCATTTAGACTACAATTAATCTGAAACTAGAGCTCCATTACATTTTCTGGAGTAGTTTGTCATAACACTTGGGTGAGGTTTGTGAGTCCCCTTCGGAAACAAGTCAGATTGTAGAAGCAGGCAAAAGTACACTAAGTCCTCCTTACCTATGACATCTTTGTGGAAGGAGTATTAGTAGTGCATTGTAAATCAACCATTTCAGCTGAAAAACTTAGTTATGATGATGATCCTCTTAAGGCATTTTCATATATTTACCATCAGAAAAGTTTAGTCTTCATGATATTTTTATGCATGTAAAGAGAGACAATAAATAAATGGTTTAGCATGCAACTGATCTTGTCAACGAGCACTTTATGTAGATTGTGGAGTACTTGATTGCATTGGCAATAGCTACTTCATTTATTACAATGTTTCATAGCAATTTTGATGGATTTCCATCATCACTTGATATCATTGGGTAAGACATTTTCAGCTGTACTGTTCTATAAAAGTGGATCCTGTATAAATGCCACTTGTTACCAGAGTTAAATTTGGATCACTTGATATTATCATAATCCATTGTTTTATTCCCTACTCTTCTGCTAGCCCCCCTCCAAACAAAAGAAAATGCTGTGCCCAACCAAATAATTGCTCCCCTTTCACCCAAACTGATCCATGTTGTAACATTTTGGTTGTGCTTCAGTTGAGGATGTATGTGACTTGTGGCTGATTTATGTTTTAACACTTTGGTTGTGTTTCAGTTGAGGATGTAAGTGACTTGTGGCCCAGTGTAAAAGAAGGGTTTGAAGAACGCTTGCCACTAAAGAAGGCCTGTCTAAATAACAAGACACGCAATCCTGTGAATGTAGAGAAGCTACCAGCTGAGTTCATATTAACCACTGATGCAAGGCTACGCAGCCGTTTCCCACAAGAGCAGTCTGTTTTTGGTTCGGGAACCATATGCAACTATTGTTCTTGTTACTTGTGAGGTATTCCTGTAACAAAGGAACCTACTACATGCTAGTTGTTTTGGGCCTTCTGGCCACATTGGTCAACTAAATTATGTCCATCTATGTGATTATGACTACCATCTACTTTTTGTGGAGCAGGATCTTGATGAGTTTAAGACAATTATAAAACCACGGCTCAAGTTAATTGTTCAAAATGATGATCGAGAATGGTTCATTGTATTTGTGTCGAAGGCTCACTCGAGCAATGACCAAGCAACCAAAATGGCAAAGAAAGTATACACTAAACTTGAGGTTGATTTCAATTCCAAGAAGAGAGAAAGGTAAAGGCATTTGGACTTTTCATATTGCAAAAAAATATTTAATATTTTGCAGATAGAAATGGAGGTCCATTAATTAAATGAAGAATTATCTGTTTTTTGTAATTTCTATGCAAAAGAGGGCTCTCTTTATTTTTTCCCATAGAATACCCTTATGATAATTTCACATGACAAACAAAACAGTCATTTTGGCTTAATTTTTGGGCTTAAATTGGTTTTGCTAGATGTTTGCTGGCTTAATTCATGAAAGATGCAACTTCATATGAGTCATGGGGACCATTAAAATAGAAAGCCATGCTAAATTTCTATAATTTTGGTTAGAGTGCAAGTAGTTTTGTCTGAATTTGTTCTATGATTTGTCCAAAACTAAATAGTGATGTATTATTATCTTTGGGGTTTCCAAATTTTGCTCAGATGCTGCAAATTGGATTTACATGGAGCTGATGCTAGCTTTTGGGAAGACCTGGATTCCAAAATAGTGGAATCTATCAGGAATACATTGGATAGACGTGTTCAATTTTATGAAGAAGAAATTCGCAAACTCAGTGAACAACGTTTAATGCCAGTGTGGAACTTCTGTAACTTCTTTATCCTGAAGGTAATTGACTTACAACTTGGAACTATTAAGGCTAATAGAGTGGAACCATTTCCTAACTGTGTTTTTCCACCTGAAATTTCTTATTGTTGCATTCTCTGGCTGATCTGATGTTTCTTTCTGTTTCCAGGAAAGCTTAGCTTTTATGTTTGAGATGGCTCATCTTCATGAAGATTCATTACGTGAATATGATGAACTGGAACTTTGCTATTTAGAAACAGGTTTTCTACTATTCCTTATCCTCATTATTGGAAAAAGTCTATAGAAATAGAACCATTTAAGCATCTGTTTCTATGCAAATATTTATTTATTTATTGTTTAAATTAGTTAAGGTTTGTAGTGCAGAGCAACTATACTACTTTAGGATGGAACTTAAGATCATTGCAGGATATTATGTATTCTTTTTTCAGTACTAACACTCACAATTGGAACTGGGACATCGTGCAATTTATTTTATGGTGTGAAGCAACCATGCTTGCTTGGTTGTTTAAAGTGTGCATGGGGGTGGAGCCTGATACTTGTGTATAATGTACTAATAGCACTTCTTAATCTTTTGATGATGAGTTAAACATCCTATTTAAACTTTTTTTTTTATGGAGATGATGAATAAAACATCCTATTTAATATTGAATTGTAAAACTAAATTGGGTGGTCTCCCTCCTTTTGCACTTATATAAGAAAAGAACCTAAAAATCATATTTCCAAGGTGCTGGGAACATAACAAAAAAAAAGTACTGAATTTCTTTTTCACTCATCTAGTAGATGAGAGCTTTTTTTGAGTGCAAATAACCAAGAGGAATATGTCATCATAGTGATAACATCTAGTTTGATTGGTGTAAACTATGCAATATAAATGTAAGTACATCTGTTGGCGTTGGCTAGATCTTTCTGTGGCTACTAGGGTCTAAGATTAATCAATTCAAAGTAGTCATAATGGTTCCTTACCTTTAATGTTAAAGGTGTTTTGCTTGCTTTTTGCGGTATTTCTTCTTCTAGGTTTACCATTTTTACAAATCATAATCAAGCTGGTACTAGTGTATTTCATCATTGCGGAGTGCTACTTTATATGCATATTTGTCTACTTCATTGTTGCAAATTGTTGGCAGAAAACCTGTAATACTGGTGCTGTTGCTATGAGAATTGCCATTGTATGGCTGCTTCAGAATTTCTGCTTGTATCTTCACTTAATATTACCATGTTCATTGGGGAAATCCATGACCAGAGCTTACTTGATCAAGTACCTTGTTGTGAGAATGAACTTGCTCACTCTTTTGCTCAACTGCAGCAAATACTCCTGGGAAGCAGAGGGATTTTGGAGGATTGGAACATGGGGATGATCAGGCCGCGCTGTTAAAGCATGGGTTCAAACCATTAACTCAAATTGTTGATGATGATTCATTTAGAGAGTTTGAATTCAGACAGTACCTATTTGCATGCCAGTCCAAGGTCTGTGCATTAAAAACATTGCTTGTTATCTGCTTCTTGTGGGGTATATGCAATGAATTGATCTTATATGCATTCTGGAAAGTTGTACATTGTCAGTTGTCAGAAGCCCACTTACACTTTTGGTATAGCCATAGCTAAGTTTCATTGTGTTTGTCTAGTTTGTACTCATCAGTCTTTCTTCCCTACAACAAGCTTAACATTCACAGCCTAGCACCATCGATCATGAATCCATCTCTATTTAACAAATCAGGTTTTAATTGAGGCTAGACTGGCTTTCAGCTAGCCATAAGTTGTATGCTACTTTAACTACTGTGTCTGGTTGATGATCTGGGTGAAATGTATGGCATCTTGAATTTATTGATTTCTTTTCATTTTATTCTCCATATTTTTCTGTATAAAATCATTACAACTTGAAGCATTTGACTTGAGAGCTTTTTTATTTGATGTGTTTGAGTCCATATATACAAATCCTTCAAACAGCCGATATGCTAGAATTCCTTTGAACACCCTATACACTAGAGCTCAAATATTATCTTATCTTTAATTTTCAAAACACCACTTTAACCCTGAAAATATATCAGCTGATGCATTGGCATCTCTTTGTTGCGTTCTTTTTTTTTTTTTAACTTTAATTTTACAATTCTGTTTTTATGTATGGATATTGCTCAGTCTTTATCTTGTTCTGCAGCTACTATTTAAATTAGGCCGTCCTGTTGAGGTTGCTGCAAGGGGCTATTCATTTATTATTGGGTTCTCAAAGACCCTGGCCTTGCATGAGGTATGTGATGAACCTTTTGTTGTTGTTGTTGTTATTGTTTGTATGTTTGGTTTCATACTATTCAGTTTTATCATTTTACAAGTTCTAATGTTTGAACAGTTCTTGAGCAGTAGTATGCTAAATTTTAGATTGTTACTTAAGTAACATATGCTTTCTCCCACATTTTCTCAGAATTTGTTACCATTTTGCTTGCGAGAAGTGTGGGTGCTAACTGCTTGTCTGGATTTGATCAATTCAACTTCTTCCTATTATGATGGTGGGATGGTGGCACCTGATATTGGAAAGGAATTCCGTCGTCTTCAGGGTGATCTATTTTCGCTTGGTCGAGTTAAGGTAAAATTAACATTCTGCATGCATTTGTTTGCTTTGTATCTTAGTTGTTGTTTATCATTTGATTGAATAATAAGTAATGTTGGAACTTTTATACATGATAGGATGCAAGGGATGGCCCATATTGTTGATGGAACACTTGCTTATAGTCTAATTGCTAAGCAAGCATTAGAACATTTGTTAGGGCTTGCAATTTTACCTAAACTGTTAACTGATCCTAGCACTCAGGCCAACCCAACTGGTCCATCCTGAGTGCTATATGGGTCGGTCTGGGTCAGGCAGGGCCAACCTGTGGTCTGGCAGGTTGGTTTCAGGTTTGGCAGGTCAGTTTCTGAGTTTCAGGTTAAAGAGATACAGCCAGTTCATGTTGTCATAGTAGAATATTATTTTGATGCATTGAGCAAATGTGTAATAATAATCTATCTCACAGTTCACACAGTATTTCATGATTTAGCTACTATCTCCTTTCCTAGCTCTTAGAAACCTAATCTCTTCAATCCATCCCCTTGGCTGCCTCTTTGCCTCTCCTTCCTTCTATTCTCCTCCTTTCCTTCTCTCTTTCTCCTCACCTCCTCTTCTGTCCCATTCTTCTTCTTCCATCTTTCCCACCTAAGACTCCTCTCCCATTGTCTTTGCCAGTTGGAATTGCCCCTGTTATGTCTATTGCAATCTGCCGATGCCCACTAAACTGTGGCTCATTGCCCAGTCGCTTTCTACCTTGCTGCAGCTTGTCTCCTAGGAACCCACCACCTTCATTCTCTATAGCCCCTTATTTCTATATCCTCTTCTTGACTTCCTCTCTTTCTTCTAAACAGCCAATGTTGTTGGGTCAGGGAAATATGATCCACTATTGGGCTGGTTTGGTTTGGGTCAAGGGAGTTGACTTTTATATAAGTGGTTTGACTTGATTTGAATTGGACCAGAGTTGTGGTCGGAATCTAGGTTAACACAATTCGGAATCTTCCATAATCTCGACCTGTATTGCTTCTTATGTTCTTCATTACCAAAAGTGTTTCTAAAATATCTGCTTCCCCACACCCGTGCCTACACCCACTCTCGATTCTGATAAGGACCGGACATAACCCATCACCAACCTTATTTCAATCTAATATACATGCCATTTAATCAAGCTAGAATTTACATTGCAAGAGCTCATTGAAGAATGTCCATTAGGATGTCAGGGTTGCTAATAACAGATGCAGTAGCTGAAGTTCTTGCTTCACGGGACTATCTTTCTTTCCCCTGGACTCACATATTTCCAAACAGGTTGGCTTGCTTGTGGTTTGGGGATGGGAGGGTTGTTGTCATTGTTCAATAAACCTACTTTTCTTGCCTATTTAGCCTCTCTTTCCCTTGTAACATTCTTCAATCTTCTCAGAGAATAAGGTGATGTCGGTGTTGTACTTTCTGTTTGCATGCATAAATTTGGTAATTAGGTACTGGCAAATTGTTTCCTTTGAATACATTTCTGGACTTTCACTTATGATTGCATATGCATCTGAGACTGAGAGCATCATTAGGTCCATCCTGTCTTTATTTTAGGATATTCTTCTGTACTGCATTAATGTCTGTGTTGTAACATGATATGGATGGATGCGGCAGTTCATGAGGCTTGCATATTTGATTGGATATGGAGTTGAAATGGAAAAAAGTCCATTCAACAGGTATGAATTCAATGCTTGTTTAGCAAAAGTACTGATTCAATTTTTGATTTTGCTGTCAGTATAGCTTTAGGTCTAGGATCAGTCATTATTCTCTTCTTTAACATATTCTGATCTAATGTTTTGAACAGTGCTTCTTTAAGCATGCTTCCCTGGCCCAAGCCAGCTACTTGGCCGGCAGTCCCGCCTGATGCTTCAGCTGAAGTTCTTGCAAAAGAGAAGGCAAGTCTTTGTTTATTTTATTTATGGGTTATATTGTACACGGTAGTGGACAAGCATTTGTATGTTTAGCCAAAAGAACATTTTAAAGGAAAGATAATTGCCAATGTTGTTAAAAGGAAGAAAAAGATCAGTGTTGCAGTTGTGTCATATGCATGCCTTCCTCTGTCTGACTCCATGTGGCAGACCTTGCCTTTTTCTCTTGTAGACACTAATGATGTATAGGGACCAGTGGAGGACACTTCTTCAAACAAGACCAATGTAATGCATCAAGTCTTAGACAAGGTTTCAAAGTCACTCTGATAAATGATTTGGATTTTTTAATCGAGAAATGCCATCCAGCATATCTTGTATAGGATCATTAAAAGAAGAACCATGTAATTAACTGACAAAATAAGTAATCCATGTTCGTATGGTCTATTGTTTGAAAAACCATTTAGCTTATAGCTCTTACTTGATTTGCTACTTAAATCACTTCTTAATTGGTCCATTGGTTATGTAGAATTGTAGTAAACTTATATCGTGTAGCTAATGGCAATCTTAAATAATAGGACTGAGATTCCATGGTTTATCTTTCTTGTTTTGAGCTAATGAAGTAAAATTTATGCAACCATCATCAGAAGAATGTTGTGAAGTGTAAATATTTTAGGAGAAATGCCTGCTTGCAATCCCATGCATTGCAACTTGGGCTTGGTCTGCTCTCCTCCAACATCCCTCTCGTGTCTTGGGTAATAAGCCACCTGTTCGAGTTGTTCTTGGAAGGATCTCTAGCAAAATGCTCTTGGGGAGTATATTGCTTGAAGCAACATCACCTCTTTGGGGCCAGCTTGACTCACGTAGGGCATGTTTGGTTGGGGAGAGATGGACTCTGGAATGGGAATGAGTGAGTCCCATTCCCATCCTTTTTTTTTTCTTTTGGGGTTGTGGGTGGGGGGAGGGGATGGGAATGACCCAATCCCAGCTCTCCCTAATATTCAAATCCCATTCTGATTCTGATTCTGATCATGAACCAAATGCATTGGGGATATATGGCTATTCTGATTTTCATTCCAATCCATTCCAATTTTTACTCCAGTCGTGAACCAAACACACCCATAAAGTTCCACTATTTGAATTCAGCCCTCCTCATGACTAGGGTGGCAATTCGTGTTCGTGTGTCGTAATCATGTCGACACGATTTCAACACGAACACGATACAATTAATAAACCATAACTATAAGTCTGTCTAAAGTTTGTTAGTTTATTTATGATTTCTGATAAAAGACAAAATAGCCATTGACTTTGTAAAAATTACAAATTACCTATTTTTCATAGATGGGTTAAATGCATCATAAATGGGTTCACAGGTTAACAGGCGACACGACATGAAATTCTTCGTGTCATAAACAGGTTGACACAATTTCGATACGAACCTGTATAACGCCAACACTAACATGAAAATTTTGTGTCATGTCGCGTGTCGTGTTGAAAATTGCCACCCCTGCTCATGACAGCCCTTTTGACCTCATCTTGGAGAATTCTATTGCCTTTTCAACAGTTAAATGTGCTTGTGTGGTCCTAACACAATTTCTCATGACAAAAATCTACCATAATATTCCTAATGTCTCTAACTTATGCTCAAGCAGCAATACCAGTTAGTCCATCAAGGAAGCATATTAGGTAATGTTTTGCAGCAAAGTATTGCTACTGACGTGTATTTCGCATGGCTTAAAGCCTCAAATGCATGACATATGCCCCTGTGCAAATGGAAGCTAGGTGCTAGACGTTCATCCTGAAACAGGATGAACATGTGTTCATATTGGGACTAATATTCCCAATGTAATGGTCAGATGTTTAGCAGCATTATGCTGCAGTTGCACTTCCACATAACCCATTCCTGTCCTAGAAAATCAGTGGCTGCTCATATCCACAACCAAACCTGTTCCTGTCCAATAAAGCACAAGTAATTGTGAGATATTCGGTGATCTTACTTGAGGCCTCAATTGTCCACTTGAGATTAAATACATGATCATGATTGAAGAGAAAACAGATTTGACATATGTGGAAGAAACCAGTTTAATGAAGTGAACACCACTGGGCATGCACCATACCGCTCCAAACTGGACAGTACGGGACATACCATACTGTACCAGTATCATATTGGTATGCCGAATCATTCCATACCGTATTGTACTGCATACTGACACTATAGTGGGATTTCACTGGTACAAGGTCGGTACTGAGATGGCAAATCTTGCTCCTAAGAATTTCCTGTATCCTGATTTCTGCATTATAAAATTTTATCATAGGAGGACTACTAGGTAGAAGTTTCTTCCCATGAAAATATGCACCTTCTTCCAACCAAGAGTATTCCTAGTAACAAAAATTTTCATTTTTGATTTTTATCAACATATAAACACTAGAGATGCTATGCTGCCACACTTCCTTTGCTTACACTTCATGCTCAGTGCACTTTTGGAAATAGTGAACACTGGTGGTATGACATATTCACGCGATCAGACTGGATCAATATAAAGCAGTTAACACAGTTAAGTGAGACATGGTGTGGGAATGAATACTTATGGCATTCTAGCATTTTGGGCTGCATATATTAGGATATTTTGAAGTTGATGAGACTCTTAAATAAGCAAGTTAAGATAAATATAAGGTTTCTATAATTTAACTGCTAGAACCCTTTTCATGTCATAATTCTAGTTATTAGAAGTTCTTTTGCATGCCATAGTTCTCAGAAATTTTTTAACTAGATTTTCTTTGGGTTAAATAATAGCAGCACCACTATTGTGGTGGCATCAAATAATGAATTTGCTTTAAGAGACCTTTTCTCTTTTGAGAGTACATCCGTTCTTATCTGTTGTCCATCAATCTTGGGCCTTATTTTTGATCTGCATTACAAGTCATATCTGCTATTTCAAATTCAAATTTTTCTTGAGTCTACAGATGATTCTCCAAGCAAATCCCAAAGCAAAGCACTTCAATATTCAAAGAAACCATTGCCGCTAGAACCTTCTTTACTTCTACGAGAGGCTAATCGACGGAGGGCTTCCCTTTCTATTGGAAATGTATCAGAGTTAGTAGATGGTCGTCATACTGATGGGTAATGCATCTGTACACACCAGACTAGGACAAGGTGTTAGTTGTGGTTCACATATCTGTACCATAGATTTATGTCCTTTTTCAGAAAATTAGCATAACTTTGTTTATAAGTTTTTACATTTATTGTGTGGGCAGTTCAGGTATGGATGGACATTCAAGACTCTCCCCTTCTAATAAAAGTCATGCGAGCCCCATGTCACGAACCCTCTCTGGATCAGCAAACCCTGATAGCTCTACATCACTTGATCGCCCTATGAGATTATCAGAAATCTATGTTGCAGCAGAGCATGCACTGAAGAATACGATTTCTGATCCTGATCTATTGAAATCTCTGTTATCATTGCAGGAATTTGAGGCAAGTATACATTTTCTTATGATAAGTAAACACATTCATATCAGGGTTTCTAAAATTTCTTCTATATATGAAGGTTGAAGAAACTATTTCTTAATACCATTTTATAGAAACTCCTTGCATCATCTATTTCTTTTATTAACTCTTCTAGTAACAAATCATTCATACTATTTTCCACTTCTTGAGAATTTCTTTTTCGATAATCCAACATATTTTCATTGCAGGAATTTGAGGCAAGAATACATTCTCTTATGATAAGTAAACACATTCATATCAGAGTTTCTAAAATTTTCTTCTATATATGAAGGTTGAAGAACTATTTCTAATACCATTTATAGAAACTCCTTGCATCATCTATTCTTTATTAACTCTTCTAGTAACAAATCATTCATGCTATTTTCCACTTCTTGAGAATTTCTTTTTCGATAATCCAACGCATTTTCATTGCAGGAATTTGAGGCAAGTATACATTCTCTTATGATAAGTAAACACATTCATATCAGAGTTTCTAAAATTTTCTTCCATATATGAAGGTTGAAGAAACAATTTCTAATATCATTTTATGGAAACTCCTTGCATCATCTATTTCTTTTATTAACTCTTCTAGTAAGTAGTAACTGTTTTGGATTTTCCACGTAATTCAGATACAATTATATGTAGCATTTATAATATCTATACTTATCACCTTTATGATTCTTCCACATGTACTGAAAGGAATTGGCCTTACTGAAAGGAATTGGTCCATGCTTCTCATTTCTTAGCTGTATTCATATCGTATGTGGTCTCCTTAAACACAGATTTTGAAATAAAATTCTGGATTAATTGAGCATCTTATTTGATTTGTTGGTAATTTTGACTTTAATATTGTTGATTATTGTTTATTATAGAATATTACAGATCGCCAACCAAAACATTTGTCCTCATTCATGAACTTTTATTTGAGGATTCTTTTGATTTTCACATTGGTGCATAATTTGTTGCCATTGTGATGCAATCAGTGAATATATTTAGCTTCTACAAATTTAAAGTGGATGATAACATTTTAAATTGGTCTTTGTATTTTCAATTTTGCTTGTGGCAGCGAAAATATATGGAGCTTACAAAAGGAGCTGCTGATAATTACCACCATTCATGGTGGAAAAGACATGGCGTTGTCCTTGATGGAGAGATTGCAGCTCTGTGTTTTAAGCATGGAAATTATGATATGGCTGCCAAGTCATACGAGAAGGTTTGTGCTCTCTATGCTGGTGAAGGATGGCAAGACCTGCTGGCAGAAGTTCTTCCCAACCTGGCAGAGTGTCAAAAGATTCTCAATGATCAAGCTGGCTATCTCTCATCTTGTGTTAGATTGCTGTCACTAGATAATAGTTTATTCTCAACGAAAGAACGGCAAGCTTCCAGTCAGAGGTTGTACGGCTTGCTCACAGCGAGATGAAGCATCCAGTACCCCTTGATGTTTCATTGCTAATAACATTTCTGGGAATCCTGGCCCACCACTTGAGTTATGTGATGGGGACCCTGGTAAATTATCAGTGACAGTCTGGAGTGGCTTTCCTGATGATATTACTATTGAATCTCTAAGTTTGACACTGACAGCTACATACAACGTGGATGAAGGTGTCAAGGTATGCTTAAAATTGCTTGTACATCTTATTGATTGCTTAGTGTTTCAAAACTCATTGAGTGACTTGAAGCTAAAAAAGTCTGGCTGGTTTTCATGTGTACTAGATTTTTATGTTTTCCAAGTGTTCTTCAGAAAGTTCGTTAGTTTTATTATTCATGACCCTGGGAGCTTTGTTATATTAGGTCACCATGAGCTTAATTACAATATATCTTTGTTTTGCAGGGAATAAAAAGCTCAGATGTTAGCGTTCTGAAACCAGGTAGAAATGTTATTACTCTTGACCTACCTCCACAAAAGCCAGGGTCCTATGTATTGGGAGTTCTTACCGGACAGATCGGACAATTGAAAATTAGATCTCATAGTTTCTCAAAAGGTGGTCCTCCCGATAGTGATGATTTTATGAGCTATGAAAAACCAACAAAACCTGTTCTGAAGGTAATATATTAAATGAGTCTCATTGTATCAGAGCTAATTATGAAATTAATATGTATGTGGAGACTGGTGTTTTCTTCTATCTCGAGATCCTGCCATTGCCCAGAACATTGCCTTTGTCATGTATTCATTGGGTTAAAACTAGTTTATGCATATCCAATTGAAAAAAAAAAGAGCGATAAGATTATATTTGGACTAAATTACTGAATGATTTTCTGCTCATGCATTTAACTGATATGCTATTTTAGGTGCTCAAACCAAGACCTTTAGTTGATATTGCTGCTGCAGTATCATCTGCTTTGCTAATGAATGAACTCCAGTGGGTTGGATTAATTGTGAGGCCAATTGACTACTCTCTGAAAGGTGCTACCTTGCACGTAGATACTGGTCCAGGACTGATGATTGAGGAGTCGTATAGGATTGAGATAGAGCCTTACACAAAGGCAACGGAGCATGGATTTCATTCAGGGGACTCCAACATTCCAAAAAGGGGTGCCTCTTCCAGCAGAGAATTTGAAGAGTTGTTGCTTGAAAGTGGTAAAATAGCTTTGCCAGATTGGTCTAGTGATATATCTACTGTCTTATGGTTTCCTGTTCGTGCTATTGATAACAGGATGGCTAGAGGAATATCTGCAGGTTTGGTGGTCGCTGTCTTTCTAAGCTTTAATATTTTCTGCATACTAAATTGATTATAATTTTTTTCTGACTTAAGTTCTTTTCAGTCCACCCCCAGAAACAGAGTGTAGTAGATGGAATGAGGATGATTGCTTTGAAACTTGAATTCGGAGTTTTCCACAACCAGATATTTGAAAGGCAACCCCTTTTCTAATTTTCCTCTCTTCTTCTTTGTGAGTCACCATTCTTTGTGTACAATCCGTTTTCCTTCAAGGTTTTGTAAACTCTTTATCCTTTTTGTTCAGGACAATAGCTGTGCACTTTACTGACCCATTCCATGTCAGCACTCGTTTGGCGGATAAATGCAATGATGGTACTTACTTTTGCAGGTATTCCATCTATTATTTTAAAATCTTACTTCTTAGTTGTGAATATCAGGAGTGTCATCATTCTAGTCCTTTTCCAGATAGGAATATCTGAACCTTTAAATGCCTTAGGTGTTTTTAGAATTCCTATCATTTCCATAGACAAGTCTAGATTTTTGTAAGATCATTTTGAGATTTTCCTGAGAGTGTTTTCCTTCGAAACCGCTGATCATAACTAGATATGCAATTTCTACTTATGACTTGGTTATTGTGAAAGAGTTTTGTTATGGTGGCTCATGCCTGTTCTTTCACTTGAATGCATGCTTGGTGTATATATGATAGTCTTGTATATACAAGACTGGTAATATAACAATTAGATGAAAGAGAATTTTCAGCAGTGGACATTGATGTCGTTAGTTTGAGTTTCTAACTTGATTATGCCTAAGTGAAAATTCTGGATCACTATGTTGATTCAGTATCTTCTATCTGCATGTGAATATTATAGTTAATTTTATTTTTTATCAATTTACTGAACAGCATTATTTTTTGGGCATATATATTTTTTGAAATATTAACAAGCTGTTAGTTTAGGCTATTTACATGTAACAATTTCCCCGAAGACCAAAATTACTAAACTTTGGACTTGTTTATGGGAAGCCATGATTAGTTTACACATGAAATGGTCACTTATTTATGAGATTCTTTTATGGCTGTCATCTTACATGTTTTTGAGATAATAGATACTCACAACTTGACATCTTCCATGCTGCTACAATTAGAATTGTGTGGTTCAGTAGTTATTCTCTGTTTAACTTTTTCACTATCCCACTAACTGTTTTCATTTTTAAATTTATCTTTATATCTAGGTGATAATACACTCCCAAGTGAAGGCTACTTTGAGCTTACAGGATGCATGGTTGGATCTTCAAGCCGGATTCGTTCACTTAGGAAAGGGGATGGAAGGCCAACTTCAAGTTTCTTCCCACTTTCAATCTCTCCAACTTCTACAGCAGCACTCTTGTTTAGCATTAGCTTAGAGAGTACGCCTAGTGGAGGTAAAGCATTTTATATTTTTTTTAATCAAGTGATTTTGTCCAGATGAAGGCTTCAGGATAGAAATATTTAGGGGGAAACGGTTTGTGATATTTATACTGTTCACATTGGTAGTGGTGTTATGCATGTTCAGTGAACCATTCATGTGAACTATGTGTTCCTTTGGCATGATAGGCATATGAAATGAATGTCTCACCACACTGGTTCATATTAAAGTACCGATTGCATTCCCATTGTCAGTGGCACATCTAGGTTTCTTTTTATGGGCCCAATCATGCTAATTGACAGTTCATTGACACATACAAAGCACGGACTGCAAAGTAAAAAAAAATTGATTGCATCCAAAACTAACTAGAAGCTTTTTCTTCATTCATATAGAAAACAAGAGCACTCATTTATGTTTTCTAATATTCAGATAAATATATTTGGAATTGTCTGCGATGAATCTTCATGTTCTGGAAGCCTGGTGATAATATAGGTGAAGAAATACCAATGCTAAATTCATAAAACTTATTACATAAGAGACTCTGTGCCTCGATAGACATAGAGAAGTCTCAGATGAAATGAGGAAATTTCAATCAAGGTATTTAGACAGGAAATAAAATGGAGCTAATTTCTTAAATTGCTTTATCACAGGGTTAGCAGAGATTTTTCTTATCAAATAGAATTGCCATTGTGGAAGAGATTAACTAACTTCAAAATTATAACTTGAAAAAAAGCCATGAGTTTTTAAATCATTCAATGCTTAGGCTGAATAATTGAGAGATTTAGCCTATTCAATTGGGGCTGCTAATATGTAGGAAGTTTTGCCTTCTGAGGCCTGGAAAAGAGGTGTAGTCAGCCAATGCTTCCAGAATCATGAATGCAAGTTTGTTGAAGAAGGCTCTGTACTGTCTTTACGTTTGCACTGCGGAGAAATCAGTTGTGTAGCAATTCTTGAGAAAAGGAAGTTGATTTTTCTTAGTAATAAGTAGTCAGATAGTAGCAAGGGCAATGGAAAGATGATGAAGGTGAGTAGCAGTTTGCAAGGACATTATATTATTCTATTAACTGTGCCTTTATTTCCTTGGACTACGAAATGGTGTTTTCAAATGGATAAGGGAGTGAAGGAATTATAGGAAACAAACATAGCTTGGCTGATAAGATCTATTCATGTTGAATGGCTGCTGCAAATGATATAGGATCAGATATATTCTACATAACCTGCTCCATTTCCTTCATTGTAGCAATAAATCTGAAATGGAGATTCATGTTTCTCCTGAGTTTTCATCAGAGTTATCTTTGCAAGTTACAAGACATGCCAGTTTAATATTTATGCAGGTCAGGTTTCGGTGAAACAGTTAAATGAAAGTGAAAATTGTGATGCACTAGTTTGTGGTGGAGATAATGACACATTATGGGAGTGCCCCTCCACCCCACCCCTGAAAAAAAATAGAAATAGGCTCTTAAAATATGAAGAAAATCAACAAACTCTTATAGTCTCCACATATTTTAACTCATATAGTTTTCACATCTTACTTTAAATTATATGCATATTTTTCACATCATTATTTAAATTATATGCATATTTTGTGTGGAGTGGGCTATCATACTTCATGGAATGCTTGCACCAAGGTCCTTACATTATTCTCTTAGTGTTCTTGTCATTGGGAATGGGTTCAGGGGTCTTATTGCAGTTATACAAGTTCATCAGATACTATTTGTGTTTTTTGTTTTGGATATATATATTGATAGAACTATTTAGCTTCATAAATTAACACATTATTCCATAATAATTGTTTGTCAAGATAGCAATTTTTTAATATTAGAATAGTTAAGGATGGGTATGAGAAATATCAATCTGCTCTAACAACAAGTCCGGTGATCTATAAGTGATTTTCCAACCATGATGCAGATAAGTGTCAAGTTACACCCTCACAAGTTGATACTCTTATGGTTAAATGAGTAACTGATATTTATATGTCATGAATTTATTTGCTGGTGACGTAATGTAAATTGGTGAGAAAGATTTGAAAAGAAAATGGAAACATGAGGCAAAGCTGATTAATTCTATGTATTTGCAAAACTACAACATCATATATGATAAGAATTCACATAAATTATAAGTGTTATGAATGGTTAATTTAAGTAGAGCCTTGATGCTCAACATAATAGTTTCTGTTATCTGGAGCAATCTTGTAGAAAACTTTAGAGATAGCTGAAGGAATATCTAATAGAAATGAGTGGTAGACAAACGAAAGAGCTGCTTCAAGGGTGTTGTCTAATTGCCAATTTGAGACTTAAAAAGGAAAAGAGAACATATTATAAGAAAGTAGCAAGGTAGCCATTGTTGGTTTGGTTGGAATTTTGGGCAGAAAAGGGGATTCATGAACATTAGACTAGCATTGTACTTTGATAATGCTAAGGTGAGAACAAGAATGGTTAGAAATGAAAACTAGAAAGTACTGAATATAAGGATGAGGGAAAGACTCAAAAAAGATCTCAGTGATCATCATGAGAAAGGGATTCAAGAAGCTAGCACCGACAGAGAACATGGCTTTGAAAGTGGATGGAGGGTGGAAAGGAAGTGCAAATTGATCCAGTTTGATGAGTATCATCTTTTATAGCTATGTGCAAAATGAGTGCTGGTCTATGCTATACTGAGTTGATGTGTCTTGGTCATTGGCTCCACCTGTTATCTTGTACCACTTGCTTGTGCCATCACTATAGTGGGGTTTGAGACTAACATGAGCTTCCATTTCTTTCTAAAAATACAGAAAGGATCTCAATTTCTATATATTAGCACAGGTGGTAATCTTCTTAATTTGTCCACATGAGGGAACTTCCCTATAGGCTGTGTAATCATTTGTCCTTTTTCTTATGGTGTTTGGATTGATCTGCTGACAGATGTAGAAATTGTGATTTTGCAGATCAAACTGAGGGACCACAAACAGAGAGTATATTGAATATTAAATATGAAATCTCCGGCAACAGAACCATTGGAGCTCATACACCTGCTTTGGTTAAACCTGGGGGCAATGGGGAACTGCTCTTTAAGAGTGTGCTTGTTTTACAGCGGCCTGTACTTGATCCATGCATAGCAGTTGGTTTCTTCCATTTTCTTCCAACTGCTTGAGAGTTGGCCAACTGGTTAATATGAGATGGAGAGTCGAAAGATTGAAAGATTTGAATGACAACTCATCTTCCTCATGCAAAGTAAGTCTTGGAAACATTATTTTTTGGTTCCAAATGTTTCACAACTTGGTTTCAGAATTTGTTCTAATTAATGCTACTCCTGCGCGGACATAAAGGTTCTGTGACACTCAATGAGGGCTGTAATTCTAAGTGTGATAGCATGGACTTTTTCGAGTCAGATATAAATGCAGAAGGTCAAAGTTTAGAAACCCCTATAATGCAGCATGACAAATAGTGAGGGGTTACTATTCAGAATATAATTTTCAGAGACCCATTCTTTAACTGCATGGATTATCAGTTATATTTCTGTCCTCTAAAGGAATTAAATCACTTTTTTTTTCTCTTGGCTATAGTTTTAACATATTATTATTCTTTTTTCATTTCAATTGACACTTTGGATCCAGTAGAATTGAGGATAAAAAGGGTCATTTTGTCCTTCATTTTAAAATTCATAGTTTTTCCCCCTATCCCACTGATAGTTGTGAAAGCAAAAATGCATTGTTTCACCGTGAACATGGAGTATATTTTGAGCATCTCTTTGACAGGATGAGGTACTGTATGAAGTTGCTGCTAACCCGGAAATTGGATGATTGCTGGGAGGAAACGGGGGCATGCATCACTGTCCAAAACGCAGGGTCTGTGATTTAATATTCTGTCATATTACTACTTCACATGCACAGACACGTGATCCTAACGTAAATAGGAATTGCAGGTTCACGGATAGAAATCACAGTGACGTGTGTGCCGTTGGTGTCTGGATATGTTCGGCCTCCTCATCTTGGCTTGCCTGATGTGGGGGATGCAAACATTAGCAGCAATCCAGCAGGGCCTCATCTGGTCTGTGTCCTTCCTCCAACCCTCAGTTCTTCATATTGTATACCAGCATGATTTTATTGAGACATACGTAATCGACATTTGTAGAATAAGTGCTAAGGTTTTGGTTACAATCTTGCATTTATTGTATTGTTCACTTAGCTTAGAGTTTTAAAGTTTGGTTTTAGATTTTGATAATATGTAGTTTCTCAAAAAAGGATCTTGATAGTCTGTATCACTTGGTGGAAGTTTTTTAAAAGAAGACATTCAATGGTGGTTTATTTATGGTGTGTTTAATCTCTTGATAAGGACCTTGCGGATAGCACCATTTGCTCTCTCTCTCTCTCTCACACACTCACACACACACACACACACATACATACACAGATAGAAAGTAGGATCAATCAATTCTTTACCTCCAATTAGAGAGATTTTTGGAGGAAAGCGAACATTCCTGGTACTTGGGCGTTGATACCCTGCAAATATTAGTGTCGTTTTACATTTCTTAGAATAATTTCAATAGTGAGTAGCATAATTACTTACACAACTGGCTGACATGTTAGTATTTTACTGAACTAATCAACCTAATTTGAATAGCATAGGGATCTGTTTCTCATGCTGCCTTCAACTTTGGCACTACACTAATGTAGACCCTGATAAACTGAAGCTAAAGTTTCATGTCGCACATTTTTGCAGGCGCTTTTTAGCACCAGTTAATTATCAAATAGTTAAACCCTACAGATCAAATAATTATCTGACTCAAACCACCAAGTGATGGGTCCGAGCTGAGTAAGTCTAGATCCATGCCTGTTTGGGTCATATACAAATCAAGTTTGACCCACGCCACCTGCGGCCCCACCTTGGATTGGAGAAGCAACAGCCACCATCAATTCCTTCAATTCTCTTGTCCTTTCAACGGTGTCTGGTAAACGAGATCTCAAATAGATAGGGAGATTGATCGTCCAAACGTGTTTTCGATGGAAATATATGGACAAAATAAGAACAGTCCTTCCACATAATCTGAGAATGAGCCAAAATTCATGAGGAAAATACTTACTGATCAAGTCCATGGCCCAGATTCTGAGGAACATATTTCCATCATCAAGAATGAGTGGTGGACCTAAGTTCCCGATTGCTAATAGAAACGGGTTAGGTCAAATGTTGTTGTCATGAAGGTTGACATCATGTTGATCATAACAAAAAACTACGACACATTTGTTTCATCAATTCTATTTCATTTCCTCTCGTGTATGCAGGCTTACTTGCAGGTCAATGTTAAATTGTTAGAAGTCGTGCACTACAGTCTAATATCTAAAGGAAAACGCGTAGCTGGGGAGGTGAGCTAAACAAGAACATCCCCGTTTCTTCCTTTGTCCCAGGACTTGAGACCTCTGGCAACCGAGCCGCCCTCTTCTTGTAACCCTCACCAAGCCAAGCTGCTCCAAATAATCCTAAAGCTTTCCCCATGACATCAGGCGGATGTAAACCGTGTAAGAGTGTAATGAACATCAACCTCCAGCCACACTCGATCTCATCACAATCACTATTGGTCTCATCCTTTTCACCGCATGCCGGTTGTTCTATTTCTTCTGTGGAATTCTCGATCTTATCGATATTGCCAGTATCGGTGCTGCTCCAACAACCTCTGCTGCCACGGCTACTGCCACCACCATCTCCTATTTTGGTTCTGCCATCTCTTCCTGCCTTGCTGGAATGAACCCTAAAGTCCTTGCATCTTCGCCGGTCTTTGTATGCCCCTCCTTGGCTTGAAAGTAGAAGATAGAATGCCCTCTGCGTTATGGAGATGAAATACGGTGAGAAGATGAGGCTCCTCTCAAGTTGTTCCATGCTGAGTGCATTGACTTGTGGCTCCACTCCAGCGCTACGTGGCCCCTCTGGCGATCCAACGTGGGGTCTGAAATCGCTGACTAATTTTGGCGATAGGAATGCTTTCTAATGCCGCGTTCATGTGATATAGCTTGAGATGATAGGGATGTCTTGCAGTGCAACAACTCAGACCATAGAGAATGATGCGAAAGATTTTGCCACCTGCCCTCCCAAAGTTATAAAGCATCTTCCCCTGACATTTTCTAAGATCTTAGAAGTAGTTGGCGTAATTTTTTATAAGATTATTTGATATTTGCTAAAATGCTTGATCTAAGACCGCTCAAATAGGTGTTCCTTAATCTACCCAAAAAAAAAAATGTGTTCCTTAATCTTCTTGTCGCTGTTGCTTTTAGCTGTGGGGCACTGCACTAGCGTCGACGCTGTCAAAGTCAACATCAATGGTCTCAGTTGTCCATGTTAAAAGTGCCTGACGAAGTCCTTGGCAGGAAGTGTCATAAGTTGACATTTTTTTCTTTCTTTCCTTTTTTTGCCCCTTTTTGTCCCTCCTGGAGATGGCTAAAGTTTGAACACTTGGTGGTTATTCTGAAGAAGTATTCACACGTTCGTGACTTTGAACTGATTGGATGAGAATAATGACAATTATTACTCTCATGTTGTGTATATATATATATATTTTAAAATTTGATAGGTCGGAAGAGTCATACTCATGAAAAACCCAAAAAAAAACAGAAAAATGATGTCCTATTCCCATGTTGTACCTTGAAACACCGTCTTAGAATATGATTTAGAACATATGGGGACACTAAAATCGTTAATCAAAATGGTCTCCCACCCCTTCGCCAGAGATTGCCAAGGTCCAATGCTTGTTGAGGTGTTTCAGAATTTTCAAATTACCGCGAGTGTACTGATGTTGGGGCGTTTGTAAATCGGCATACATCACACGGTGGCTCGTGGATGATGTATGGTTGTCGAGCTAAATTGGTGTAGAAACTTCATTTCTTTTTTGAGGCTAAATGTGACGCACATCCGATTTGTTTTCGCAGTATTATCATATTTAGATCCACATCTCGACAGTCTTCTTGGTATCATCCTCGGCATACAAATTAAGTAATGAACTGGCAGATGGTTTACACTAAGCTGCTTATTGGGAAAGAGACGTGGAATAGCTCAAATTATCTGCTCCTTCGCTCACTAGCCTCCTTTAAATCCGGTTTAGACCACCTCCAAAGAACCTAAAACCTAAACCTTTCGGATAGCATCGTAGAAACCACCAGTGTCCTATGCTGATATGTCACTGATCAATTGGTACAATGGGGAGCCTGCAGGCCACTGGGATCCCACTTTTTTGCACCTCCCCCACTGTTAGAGCTTGTGTAAAAAGTGTCAATTAGTAGGATGGTGTAATTTACCTTCCGGGCATTTTGTACCTGAAGAGGAAGAGTTGTAAATCCATTAACAGCTCTTAGCTTCAAATAAATTATGCATAAAGTAGGTGAAACAAGCAATGGTTAATGACCTTGTTCACCCGTCCCTGCTTGTTTCATTGTTTGCCTCGGTATCGGTGATTTCTTAATGTAGTCTAGGTGGCCCCTGTTCTTTGTACAAGGGCATATAATTGTATCATGAATACCTGACCCTCTAACTCACTCAATTGGGACAAAAATCATGTCTATAGTCTGGACTCATGAATTGGCCAAGTTGAGACTTTCATATTCCAAGGACACCCTACTACAAGTCAAAAACTGTGCAACAGAGAGAGCCACCTCAACAAACACAGCAGAGTAACGATAGGTCATAAATTATGGTTGACTCTGTCGTGCTACGTCCCACAGTTTCCCTTCCAAAAAAAAAAGAAAAAAGAAAAAAAGAAAAAAAGAAAAAGAAAAAGAAAAAAAAAGAACAATGGTTAGTGCCAACTGTGGAAACAAGGTTGGAATAGAATGTGACGAATTGTGCAATAACAGGAATGATGTACAACCAGATATATCGATCATGACTTGATCCAGTCCACTTGGAACCATATGTTTGTCAAGAAGCCACCTATATATGACATGACTTGATCTAGTTGAATTGGTTGAAATTATATTCAAGTAGATCCAAATCATGAAGGCAAACCTTGAAGAAGTAGGCTCCAACAACTCTACTGTTTAGATATTATAAGTAGCTCAAGAGAAATCTTCACTATTCTTACAAATAAATCTTCATGTCTCCTCTCCTAGAGGATATTGGACAAAACACTAGCTTTCTCTATGACTCCCTTCTCCAGGCCCCTTCCCAAATTGAGAAAACCCTCTCTTTTATACTGCTTCTTTCTTACTCTTTGCTGGCATAAATGTCTCTAAAGGATAAATATTATCGTGTGAGCCATCTCATGCAAGTGCGGTATAAACTATAATTAGATATATTTTTTGAGCCTCTTTTGCCAGATTGGATCCATGATAACAAGCCCAACAAGGAATGAAATTAAACTTCAACTCTGTTGAACGTGGATCATATAAATTAAATTTGTGCCTTCCAAATTGCATTTGAATGGATTTAGCCAGACTGGATGATTAGAAATTTGAAATTGGTCAGCAAGATTAGAACTAAAGCAAAGGAAGAGATGAATTACTGGATCAACAAATGAGTGAACGAATCCAATCTTGGTCTAAATTTTAAACTATGTTGAAGTTTGGGAGACAAAAAAATCTAGGTTATATTCGATCATGAATTGATTCAGTCTACTTGCAACCATATGTTTGTTATGAAGCCACCCATATATGACATGATCCACAATTGACCAATTTCTAATATGGGTTTACATTTGATTGCACAAAATCCAGAAAATAAGAGGAGGAAGTATGGTGTGAAGTGGTGTAAATCTAATATTTTCCAACAATTACCATCATCTGCAGGACTTGTGCCATTGAAGCTTCTCTTTTAATTCTCCGTCTCTCTAGTTCCGGAGTTTCAGAACGTTGTCATGATATGCCAATAATACGTTCCAAGCTGACATTTGGAATTGCCAATGACTGTCCAGAAAACTGTCGAAATCCGACGGCATCTCCACGCGAAGTCTCCAAAACCGTGCCATGGATCAGATAAAAGGTCTGGAATACCATAACCTGATTTTCTAACTGTATAACTCGCACCGAATAAGTGGCTGGTGCAATGATACCGATCAGACATCATTTTCCACGGCATTACCCTCTTCCTCTCATGCTAGCGATCCCTACGTATATTTATTTCTTTAAATTGTTTGTGAGAACTCATGAAGAAATATATTTAGTCTTGACTATATTTTAGATAGATCTTGAAAATTTATACGTCACCAATGAAGCTAAACAATACATTCCGACTAATTTTTTTTTTTAGATGAGATCCAAAATATGATATTGTTTTAAAGAAAAAAAAATATACTCACATCTAATTTAAAGCTTTTTCTATTAATTCTTCGACTTCTTGTGTTATCAAAAATATATATGTATACATGAATTTGTTTCTCTTATCCAGGAATTCTCCGTCATTCTCTATAAAATAATCAACAAAGTATTTTTTTTTTATTCACAAATTTTTTCGGCGAGGACTGATTGGTTCAAAAATCTTTATAGTTCATTTATTAAAGAAGCTATAAGATGTTGTTGATGGTGATGTCCTGTAATTGATGATTGTTGGGATATACCGACTGATCCTGGTACCGACTAATCCTGACGCCGACTCATCGACGCTGACTCACCTACGGATCCCGACGCCGACCCATCTTCGAGATAGACCGACTGACTTCATCAGCCCGACGACGGGCGATACCGACAGTAATTACTGATGATGTCCGGCCCGAGTATGTCGGCCAAACAAGCCAACGCTGTCTCCGACCATCCGAAAGGCCGAACCTGCATCACCGACTCCCTGTCGGGTGGGACTGCTAACGTTCGACTTCTACGGACCCTTCCAAATGCCGACTATGCTTTCGAGTCACCATCCGATATTCAAACCCCAACGTAAAGTCGACCAGCCCTTTCAAAGACGCCGAACGACCGGCATGGACTGCAGTCCTGTCAAGGACAGGCCGTACGACCGCCAGAGGGGCGTTGCCCTGCCAGAAACCTGGGGCGCTGTCCTGTCAAAGACACGAATTAATTTCTAGGACCTGTCAGCCCATCGACGACATGACAACCCCCGACGATTTGACAACTCCTTAGTTGTCTACATCATTGACGGCGGGACCATACCGTCTCCTACTATAAAGCGGGATAAGGCAACAACTTAACGAGGTGGGTTTTCTCTCCCTCTCCCGCTCCATCGCTGAGTTCCCCTAGTTTCTCTCTACTGTTGCCTAGTCTCCTCTTTGACTTGACCGTCGGAGGGTCCCTGCCGGAGGCATCTCCGGTCAGTGCGGACTTTTCCTTTCAGGTGCTCGTTCCCGGCGATCAGGCGACGAGGGGATTGGCCGCAACAGGTTTGGCGCGCCAGATAGGGGGGCACACGACCTCCACATCGTTTGAAAAATCTCTGAGATGACAAGAACCAGGGCTCAGCGGTCGAGAGCCATCGGATCGGCGAGACACTCTTCCCGCCAGGAAGAGGCCTCTCCTTCACTCTCCGCGGCGGAACCCAGCTCTCCGCATCCCGCGGTAACCACGGAGGCACAGATTGCGGCGATTGTACGGTAGATGACTGTGCTAACGGATGCAGTCAAAAGCCTTCAGCAGCAACCCACTCATTTGCCGCACTCGCCGGCGAAACAACCGGCGGCGAACCCAATGCCGTCCAGGGGCAGCCGCCAACGCCTGCGTCGATCTCCGTCTCCTCCTCAGGAGCAGCTGTCCCAGCATTCCCATCGAGAAGGGAAGGCGGCCACGGCGTGACACCCACCGGTCTCAACATCCTTCTCCTTCCCAGCTCGAGCGAGTAAGGAAGGAGAAGCGGCCGCGGACACCATCCGCCTCCATCTTGGATTCATCAAGAGATTCGACTCCTGGAGTCTCCCAACACCGACGGATGGACGACTACGAACGAAGGTTCGAAGAAATTGACCGTCGGCTCGTCCAGCTCTAAGTGGACGGTCAGAAGTCTTCGAACGATATCGACTTCTAGACTGCCCAACCCCTCTCCCGATTCATACTCGACGAGCCGATCCCTAGTTGGTTCAAGATGCCACAAGTAGAGCCCTACGATGGCTCTACCGACCCAGTCGATCATCTAGAGAAGTACAAGGCCCTCATGACGATTCAGGGGACGACTGACGCCCTCCTCTGCATCGACTTCCCGCCACGCTTCGCAAGCTGCCAGGACCTGGTACTCCGGCCTCCGCTCCGGGAGTATCCATTTCTTTGGACAGCTCGAACATTCTTTCGTGGCCCATTTCAGCACCAGCTGGAAGCCGCCACGAACATCGGACAGCCTCTTCTCCCTCAAGCAGGGAAAAACGAGACGCTCCGACATTTCGTGACGCGGTTCAACACGGCCACGCTTAAAGTTCGGGACCTCAACGAGGACATAGCTATCTCGGCCATGAAGCGGGGGCTGAGGGGCTCCCGATTTACTTACTTTTTGGACAAGATCCTCCCCCAGACGTACGTCGAGCTGCTGGAGCGCGCGTACAAATACATGCGCGCGGATGAAGGAGCTTCCGACCGGTGCCTGACCGAGACCAAGGGCCCAAAGGAGAAGCGAAAGAAAGGTCAGGCCCCACCGAGCCTAGCAGGCCTCCGACTGATAAACGGGACTCGCCCCAGCGGTAGAGTCCG
>KE504647.1:2181033-2193106 GCA_000441515.1 Elaeis oleifera
GGACTCTCGGGGGTTCTCTGAGACATCTCAGAGAACTCCAAACATAAGGTATGGTCTCCGACCCCACCCCCCTCCCCCTCCCCTCCCTCCTCACTTTATTCACATGGCATGGTCGGTACGGTTCGGTTCACGCCGAATCGGACCGAATTAAGCATACCGTCCGGTTTTGGACGGTATGGAGAGGAACCGGACCGAACCGCCCGGTTCGATACGGTTCCTGATGTGTCTCGAAAAAAAGGTCCGAACCGGACCGTTGAAGCGCCGGTCCGGCTCGGCACGCCCGTACCGGGCGGTTCGGACCGGTACGGCGAACCTTGGCTGGCATTCAATTGATGACTGGTTATAAATACACCAATAATTTTGTGGACCCTTTCAGCTTACTATTTTGCTCTACGGTCAATCCATTTCGTTGTTGTATTCTTTTGGATTGCTATGCTTTTAGAAAAAAATCTCTTTATGTGAAGAAAAGGCATTTAAAATGCTGATCAAGCCATTAAAACAAAATCCACAACAGAGATCTATCAAATCATGAGAAAATCTGAAACTCTGTTACCAAAATACCAAATAGATCTACGGTATGCCAACTATGTATGTATATTGATGTATAAAATGTATGAGAACTGTTATCGATTCAAACCAACCAGACCCAACTAGTCCAGAGAATTGGCATCCTTGCTTGAGATTTTAGACTGCATGAAAGACAAACCAACAATAAGCTGTGATGAATGTGATTGCTCTCTGAGGTTGCAACTAGTGTTTTCGAAGATTATTTTTACTTAAAACGTGATGGGTACATATTTACTTTTCCAGAAAAAAATATGAATGCCTTTTATGTAATAGTCTTCATTTCTGCAGTGCAGGAGGACCAGATTCTGGAGAACCTAATGGTGATTCAGTTAATTTAAAGACTTCTGACCAAGAACCAGGAATAAGTTTGTCTGATAGGCTTAGAAATGCTGCTATGCTGGACATTGAATCAAATGACTTCTCTTGGGATGATCTGTCATCACTGTATCATACTAAACATACAAGCAGTACCGAACATTCTGAAGATGAACTAAATAAAGCTTTAGAGGTTTGTTGTTTCTGGATCTATGATTAGTTTTACGAGGGCATTGTTACAGTCTTTTGGGAAGTTCTTTGTGCAAGATATTGCTGTAATTACATGGTATGGGCTAATTGTAGTCCAGAACAAAACACCTTAGGTTTTGGTAGTTTGGGCTAATTTCTGATTGTGTATCTGAGCCAGCCCTTCACCTATGATCCTGGAAGTAGGTTTATAATTTTATTCTGACCAGTTAACCAGTTTACTGACTGGTTCTTCATTTTAGAGCCCATGTCGCAAATTTATTTCATTCTGTCCACTTATTTGAGAACTGAAGTCTCTGAATTTAGCATTTATCAATAAATGCATATGAGAGAAATTAGGTACATTTCCATTATGGCAAAATGAAGCTAGCATTTACAAAGTTTCTTGTTTGCATATAGTCATGACAACTTGAAAAGATTGATTGAGAAACTATGTTACACATGTTTGGTTTTTAAGTACAACTCTGGTGAAAAATTGAAGCTAAGATAATTATATGACTTGGAGCAAGAAGAATTTTTGAATGTCTGAAGCATGTCCTTTTTTATCTCTCATCTCATGGCTTGCTTGGGAACAAGTTATGTATATATATAGTGAAAAAGGTGCAAATTGACAGTGCAAGCTACAACTAATTTCAGAATTTATCTTGTTGTATTTTAATTTGCTTGTTTATTGGATGAGAAACCCTGTTCTTACCTGTCTGTAAATGAGAAAACCTGCAGATGGTGGTTCTTGGAAGTTTAATCGAATTGCATGTAATAGATGAAATGGTGGGACCTATTGTGTTGGCACTCCTCCATTGCTTTTCCTTACCAGTTGTTTTTCTTTTTAAATGCTTTTGTTTCATTGAGTTTGAACTGTGCTTGATCTATCACTGAGCTAACAAAAAACTGGTGATGGCAAGCATCATAAATGTGGTCGATTTCATGATATGCAACCTGTTCTTACATAGGAGCAAGATAGTGGGGTCATTATTGTTGTTGGTGGGCTAGAATCTAGAATTCCAGTTAAAACTGTGCCTGTGCTGGATGATTGTCGTTTCTTTTCCTTCCTTTTAACCTAATGCAGGATTTGCCAGCTTAGTTGTTGTAGATCTTTTGTGTAAAATATAAATTTTAGCTGGTGCTTCTTTTTCCTTCGTGCATTTGGCTTGGTACAGGTGACTGTAAATTCTGGGGGAGTTATCTTCTATGTGCTGTTTAGCACTCCCAGAAATGATGATCTTACACCAAAAGAAGCAGCAGGAGTCATTAAAATTGCATCTTCAAGGATGGCCACACAATCAGAACGCTTAGGTTATGAATTTGCAAAATGGCTTGGGGTGCGGACACCTCAGGTTACTCTTTTACTCCCCTTTTATTGGTTTTCTCTCTATTCTGGAAAATCGCAACTTTTCTTAGACCACTGGCTATATGCAGGGCAGAGTTATTCATAATTCTAGTTCAGAATGGCAAAAGATTAAGGATGCTGCAGAAAAGGCACGACTCATGGCAGTCACCAGTGAAGATGAAGTGGGAGAGATGACATGTTCAGAGTTGTTGGAAGCTCTTGAATTGAACCGATGCCTTTTCATAATGAAGTACGGACACCACCTGATCTTGTAGTTACCACTTCTCTGAATTAAACTTCTCATGTTGTCTTCCTTGTGACAGTTATATTCATGGCTCGCCACTGTTAGAAACCCAGATGCATTTGATACGCGGGAGGCTGCTGAAAATACTGCTGCAGCCCTTGGAAGGGTCCTGATGCTGGACCTTATACTAAGGAATGAGGATAGACTCCCTTGTCGCCAGCTTGGGTGGCGTGGTAATTATGCAAATATTTTATTTGCCGATAAAGTGGTCTCTGCAAACATGGATGCATTGGAGGAAGCTTATGATTCTACCATAAGACGATACAAACCACAGATTATGAGAAGTCTCCAGAAAGAGAGGAGGGCAATTTCAGTAAATGGCAGATTAGGTTCCCATAACCCTGAACTTATGTCTGAGAGCTCTGATGCTTCCAATGAGATCAGTCACAGATCCACAAAGAAGCAAGCAACGGATGAAGCAAAAAGAAGTGATTTTTATATTGTGGCCATTGACTCAGGGGTTCCTCGCAGGCCTCCAGCAGGAAAACGGCAAAAGATCAAGAAATTATCCAAAGGTGGTTGAGCTTGTACTCAACAACTGGGAGTACTCTTCTAACCTGTTGTATGAAGTATCTCTGGGAAAACTGGGGTTTCCTGGACCAGAAGAGGCTGATGTGCCAACTGATTCTGGTTCCTGGCTGTCTGATTCTGATATGGTAGAAGTTGTTAATGCCTTTCGAGGAGGATTTCGGGCAGCTCTTAGAGATCTGCAGGGCTTCCATATATTTCTTCTCACACTTTACCAAAATTGGATGGCCTTTTACGAATTCTCCTATCAATTATTAATAAATGCTTTGCTGAGTCTGACAAGGATGATTCTGGAGTTCTAGACTCACCATCACATTCTTCAAGGTGTAGTTTTAGTTCTCCCTTTCTTGCATATAAGGAACGTGGTGGGACTGAGACACATGCAGATTCAAGTGATTCTGAGATGCAGAAATGTCCGCTTAAGTCCTCACCTGCAGGACCTCGAGAATGCTCTGACACAACTTCTCCAGTCTCTCGCGATAACTGGAATGGGAGGTATTTTAAAGGATGTGGAGAACCTCCCGTAGTTTACGCTTGACAATGAAGCTCCGTGACTTTAACAAGTGTCCCAAGGTTAGAAATCTTTGAGCAGAGCATGGGACTGTTTCCTTTACCTCCCTATATAGTGGAGGAAAGCTTAAAGTCATAACACAGTTTCAGAAGATTTTATCTGAATATTTGACCAGATTCAAGAACTTTAAGATTAAATTGAATAGCTTTAGGTGAGTTTTAAATTTTATTATTTATCTTTAATGGACATCAAATATCTGCTGCAAATATTTTGTTGCTATTTGAAATTTGAACTGTTTGGGCCATTGTAAGATGGTTAATTGCATGAGCAATATAAATGCGAGTGTTTGAGAATTTTAACATTTGATGGTAGTAAATCCTTTTGTTTACTTATATAAAATGTTATGCATTATTTCTTTTCCTTGTTGAAAATTCTTTGATAGACATTATTTGGCTTTTACAACAACACTTCTGCAGTTTTGGCACTTCCATTACTTTTATGCTTTCAGCCTTCCACCGCATTTTGGGATTGCCAACATATTCTTTCCGTCAGTTTTTACTGATACAATATGCTGGTCATAGGTAGATGCCGAGCTGAACAAGGAGCTGGAACAGTGGAATGAAATGCTTCGAACAGATGTTGTGAAATTGTGCCAGGAGAACAACTTTAATACAGGCTTTTTTGAGGGGAATGATAATAACATCACTGTTGATGCTTATGAGTTGAAGGTGATCCCCAACTTCTTTTATGGCCAGTTATGAACAGAGACTCAACTTAGTTGTGACTCTTTCTCAGGTCAGACTTGAACATATACTGGAGAGGATAGCATTGATCTCAGATGCTGCAAGTACAGAACGGCCCTCTCCTATTACAGATTACCTGTTCATTGGTGGAGCTCTAGCTGCAAGGTCCATGTATACTCTTCAGCACTTGGGTGTCACACATATACTCTGCTTGTGTACCAATGAAATTGGACAATCAGACTCCCAGTATCCTGATCATTTTGAGTACAGAAACTTCTCGGTACATATTGTTCCCTTGCATTTTATTTTAGAAGAAAGCACTGTTCCTTCTTTCTTCAATATCTTAGACAGTGTTAAAGTGAATTCTGAATAAGGGACTATTGGGGATAAATGGGAGTTTGACTCTAACTGGGAGAAGATTTTGATCTGTCTGTAGCAAATCAATTCAACCAAAAAGCTTAAACCATTAAGTTTTAGGCCTAATCATCTAAAATTAATCCTTTTACCTCCACTAATTATTCCATATGAAACTGGACCTCATGTATGTTCTTTAGTATTTTCCTCTACGTGTTACCCAATTAACTCCCATCCAGTCCACTATTCTCCAATTAAGCTCCATGCTCAATTGCTTTTTTGAGTGCCTCATGGTACCACTCCAACCTAAGAGCTCACTGTCCATTAACTGTACTTCACCGCAATGAGTTACCACTTAAGTCCAAGAGTTACCTGCTTTCCAGGAGCCACATTTCACCATACTCCCACAAGAGTTCACTCTTCCAAGAACCATGCTCGAGTTCATGCTCAAATCCTGCACCATGCTCGATTGAGTTCACTTGCTACACCCACTCATGACTCAACTCTACCATCCTGCATCCTACCACTCCGTGCCTCATTAATCTTTTGAGTGCCACATGTTAACACTTCAACCTAAGAGCCCATTCTCTGTTAGTCAGGCTTCATCAGCAGTGTGTTCCTGCTAAAGCCCGAGTCACTTACTCTCCAAGAGCCATGTTATAAGAATCTGCTCTTTCAGGAACCACGTCTGAGCTGATGCTTAAACCCTATACCATGCTCCATTAAGTCCACTTGCTGCACCTACTTGGCACATTACAGCCACAATGACTTGGCTCTACCAACCTGCATGCTAGCATTCTTCACAGCAGCTACCAATTGTGGCACTTTTACAACTTGGAGAGTTGTCTTGGATTGTTAGCCATCAACTCTGATACCACATGTTGATGAGAAACAGGGAGTTTGATTCCTACTAGGAGAAGGATTTGTTATACATGTCGGAACCCAATTCAACTTAAAGCTTCAGCCATTGAGTTCTGGGTCCAATCATCTATATCTATCCTTCTAATTCCCAATAATTATTCCATGTGATACCATATCTCACATATGATCCTTTGTAGGAACATATGATTGTGCTTCTATTATTGGGAATTATCACACTAATCTTATGGTAACAAGATTTTATATCTTCTAAAACAAGAAGAATAAAATGCTTTGGGCACCCATTATTGCACGTTTTCTTGGGCCCATGTACTGCTAATTTTACAATTGAACATTCAACTGCCCCTTGTGTGTCACAATATTTCCTTGAGTTATGCCAATCACCTCCTTCCACATGGAAGGACACTTTTTCATGCGAACAAAATGAGTGCCTCCTAGTATTACTCTTTATCACAAGCTTTCATACAATAGAAACAGTAGGTTGGTGTTTTTTTTGATTCTATAACTTCTAATCTCCATGTTATGTCCAGGGAATTTTGATCGGATTTCTCCATGGTTCCAGGAACTTAAACTACCACTTATAAGATAGATCTCCCTGTGAACGAATGATCTTTCAAAGTGTTGTGGTAGCCCTTTTCTTGCCTAATTTTTCTTTTGCCAGAATTTTGTTATTAATTTTAAATGGATCGTAAAAATTTGCTCAACCCTTCAATGGGACCTTCTCAGATTTAGGATTTGAATGGAGCTTCATAGTTGACTCCATTTTTCTGGGAAGGCTTGGAGGATGTTGATGATAGTTGTTACATTCTATAGAAAAGAATCATTGTACTTGTGTCAATGAAGTTTTTCTCTTCCATAAATATAATGTAATATTTTTTCTCTTTGAGAATAATAAATAACTAAATATTGTACAGTAACATTTTGGGATTATTGATGTCATTTGGTCAGAAATGGACCAGCGTGCTGTATCAGTATTATTTTGCTATTATAAGCATAAAAATGCATGGAATATTTCATAAATACCACTTTTATTTCATTACAAATACAGTAGACTTACCTTATCAGCCATGGTATGGTCATTGATTTGATATGATTGATTACTTGCTGTTTGTTTCATTATCGTGTCATTCTTTCATATATTAGCATTCTTATCTATAAAAGGAAAGAAGGGAAGTTACCATGAGGTGGTTGCTAAACTCTACTAACTTGCTTTATAATGTACTATGTACTGTTTTTGTTGTTAATAATGATGAATTACTCTGATATGTTGGTTTATGCTGAAAACTGAGGTAATTTAGCTTTAGACAGATTCACGGTTGCCATCATATGAAATAGGTGCCCCAATACCTTTTCTTGATTTTAATTTAAATTGTTTTGTGGAATGCTGGCCATTTCATTAGTTAAATTTTTTTTTCAGAAAAGAAGAACAATTTCCACCATGCAATAGTGCTAGTTTTGTAGGCTGATTGTTTTCCTTCTTGTGGCTTGCATATGTGTGAGCCCATGTCACTGAGGTTGAAATTACTTAAATCTATACCACTCCAACACCCATCTCTTCCCTAGGCCATTAATTTCTAACATCCACATACCTCATTTATGACTGCATTTTTATTGAGGTCTCTCAACATTTTGGACGACAAGGCACCATCTTCTGCATTATTCTAGACCCGGCCAGTGTGGACTCGCTGTGTATAAGCTTGTGAAGCTGCAAGAAGCCCTTTGCTATGTTCTTTCAAACTTGTGTTTCAGAAGCTCTCTTTTTCAAGTTTGGTCCTCCATTGTTCTTCTACAAATGGTCAAAGATCTTGGGCTAGTGTAAGCCTTACGTTCAACTACTTTGAGAAGGGGGATTCTTGGCTTGCAGGATCTGCCTTTCTCCATGTCTGCAAATAAAAGAGACTAGTATGGACTTTTTCAGTATATCCAAAGCATGTTGATTGATTTCACATTATAATTTTAAGAGAATTATCTTCGATGAATGCCTAGTAAACAGTCATGAGTATCTTTGATGAATTTTGTAGTATGCGGTCATGTGTAATCAGAAAACTTTGTTGGTTATATGCAAATCCCATGCCATTTCATTGTTTGCTACTGATAACAATTTAGCGGCATGTCTGCAGATAAGTGACAATGATGATGAGGACATAAGTGATATCTTTGAAGATGCTTCTGACTTTATTGATTATGTTGAGCACTTGGGTGGAAAGGTATTGGTCCATTGTTTTGAGGGAGAAGTCGAAGTGCAACAGTGGTGCTCGCTTACTTAATGCTAAGAAAGTAAGAATGACCAAGATAATCTTTCACTTAATTATAAAATATAAGCATTTAGTCGGGTTCTTTTTCTCAAAGAAACATTTGGTTAGGTTTGATTCTTAGATGCCATTATCATCTCCAGGAAGCTCACTCTCTTAGAAGCATGGAACAAGCTAAAGAAGGTGCACCGCCGAGCACAGCCAAATGACGGCTTTGCTAAAACCCTCTTGGATCTTGACACGAGGCTACATGGGAAAGCTTCTATGGAATGGCAGCAGAAGAAACCAATGATGAAGGTATGCCCCATGTGCGGGAAGAATGCAGGCCTGAGCAGCAGTTCGCTCAAGCTCCATTTACAGAAGTCTCACAGAAAGATATCCTCAGGCAGTGTCGACAGTGCGATGACCCTAGAGATACAGAAGGCTCTGGAGGCGCTTAAAATCAGCCGCGGTGGCAGCATTAGCCCGACTCAGAAGCAGTGCCAGTTGTTCGTGGATGGATTTTCTCATTAATATTTGTTGAATGGGGATTGTAGTGCAAGAAGACAGAATCCCAGTTTTCCTAAATCAGCAAATTTAGTTTTCAGGTACTTAAACAGCTTATAGTGGATGAGTAGTCATCTATCTAATTGTCAGGTCAGGTCTTACAGCAAAGATGGACACCTGAAAGTTACTATTTGTAAACAATAATAAGCCTTCCATGTAAAGGATATGAATACTCCTCGTGGGTGAGTAGGTTACAACATTGTAGCATCTTTTGTGATGTAATAATGAGGTAGAGTAGAAATTGATGAATACCAAGTAGGTTACATGATGATGTTGATTGTTATGGTGAAAATGTGGCCGTCTGATTGGGCTTTTGCTGGCTGACCCTTGGACATCCTCTTGTGGTTGATCATGGTTTAAACTGGTTATGGAATCAAAGACCTGATTCTTTTACCCACCTCTAAAATGAGGACAGAAATTTGCTGAGTTGTCGATCAAAGACCTGCCTAGTTCTAAGAAAAGAGACTAAAAGAGCCCACGTGGTGCAAATACCTTTTAAAATCTTCTTACCTTTGTAATGCAAAAGGCTAGCTTTATACAGCAGTAACGGCTCTCTTTTGTCAGTTGCCTCTAAATAACTTCTTTGTTCTAAATAACTTCTATTGGTGAGTTAAATCCAGTAATGAATTAACCATGTATTGTTTCTGTATGGATGACAAGTGACCTATCGTGATCTTTCCAAGTGTCATGCATAAGAATTAATTAGATCTCGATCAATATAATGTTCTTGATTATTTATTATAGTTGGTTGATATGGGTAAACTTTGGATGTAAAACTTAGACTAGCATGTGTTGATGAAGCATGGAGTACGAAGATTGTAAGCATGCAACTTTCTCCGACGCAAATAATGTTGGAACCCGAGATGGGTGTGAAATTATGGTCATTTTAATGGTCAGACAAGCTTCGAGCTATTGTTATGCAATGTGGAAATTTAAATGATTGGCCACTATTTAATTGTCATTTCCATCATAGTGTCCTACATATAGCAAGATCGATGGACATGCAATATCTAACATTTTCATTATTCATTTAAAAAAAATATTTTAAAATTTGAAATTAGAATATAGTTATTCAGTGCACATTGGCATTTGGCTTGAGCAAAAATACCATCATTCTTTCATTGTTGTCCAATTTCAAAATTAAAAATCATTGTAGCAGTCAGTATATTATCGACAAAGAAAGGACTGAAATTAGCATATAATGGCAATAGTTTCTACTCTTGACAGTTAATAACAGTTCAGTGTAGATCCATTATTCGAGGACCGACTCTCATCTCATGACCAGTGCTCCTCCGCTTTTCATGCACTCCTCCCATGCACCGTTATTCCCTCCTCACCACACCTTTTTTTGTGGTTAAGAAACTCAAAACCAGAGCAAATCAAACTCGATCTCTCTCGTTCAAAACTGATGCATTCGACCAGCTCGACGAGTCAAGGGTGGTGAACTGGTGATGGACGAGGATGCATTCGAGGACGCGAACTTGTGGGTCATGGCGGCCAAGACGGACGGCCAGGTGTGTGACGAGAGGTGCAACCATGTGTTGTCGGACATGAAGGTGCAGCTTGATGCTGAGAATGCGTCCTTCAGCAAACTGTGCGTCATCGTTCTTAACATGACCACCGTCCCGACCACAAGTAATTAGGACAATATTATCTCCTTTTGAGGGTAAGGACAATGGTATCTGTTGTAGGTTTAGGTTTCTTTTTCTTTCTCAGGCCCTTTCCGGTCCATAATTTGGATCCATTTTTTTGTTTTTTGCTATGTATTCACCCTCAACTTAATATCAGCTCTCCGTCTTTCTACGTCTAAAGTGGAGAGCAGCATCAACAATATTCTTTTCTTCTCGTCATGTATTATAATTAAACTTATGACAAATTTGAATGTGCTAAAGATCTAATGAAATCAGGAGATTTAGCCTAATTGCAATTCAATCACGATCCATTTTTGGCTCGGTATGATCCAATCAATGAGCTTCTGATTATCTCAATATGATCGAGGAGCCAAGTCAAATCTCCTCATATGTTTATCTAAATAACGTATCACGCTCAGCTTTTCAATATCTCAATTATTTCTAAGATTAATATTTGTGTAAACAATCAGTTTGTCATGTCGACTCGTCTCATGTCTCAACTTGTTTGTCCCTTCATGCGCATGGCCTACACTTGTTTTGAACTAAAAATGGAAGAGATCCGCCGCACAATTCTTTAGAAAAGAAGCTAAGGGATGTTTGATTCGTAACCGAAATTAGAATGAAATAAAAATCAGAACGGTTTGAAATCTAAATTGAAATGATCAAATCCGCTGAAGCGTTTGATTCATGATCAGAGTCGGAATCGAAATTGAAATAAAAATTGAATCCATAGAGAAGAATAGGGATTGAGAGGATGTTTGATTCGTAACCGAAATCAGAATGGAAATGAAAATCAGAATGACTTGAAATCGAAATCGGAATGGTCAAATCTTTCGAAACGTTTGGTTCGTGATCAAAATCAGAATCGAAATTGAAATGAAAATTTGAATCCATAAAGAAGAGTAGGGATTGAGTTCTATATAGATTGAGCCATTCTCATTCTACTCTGAAATCCAAATCGAAACGAGACTCCTCCCAACCAAACGGTTGGAATAGGAGTCATCCATTCCGATTTCAATCTCAGACCCCCGCTCCTTCCAACCAAACACCCCCTAATGTAGAAAGAAAATAAAAAAAAGAAAAAGAAAAGAGAGAGGAGATGTCCCAACAGCCCAACATTGCAAGCATCAACAAAAATCAAACCAACCCAAAACACCTGCCAAAATTTAAAACGCAATGCTATTTGTTTGAAATTTTCCAATAGAAGATTCCGCAAGCAACTAGTTACAGAACGAAGGTATCTCTTCTCTAGATACTCCAATCCTCCCGGTAAAACTGCCAAAGGATTTACCAGCTCATCAAGCTGGCGCCTCATTACAAACAGTTCCCATGCATTATTATAGCATTAGCAAGCTTACCTAAAAAAATTTCTAACACAATGTTACGGAATTGTAAGTGTGATAACCGGCCCGTTGGGCCTAAAGCCCAAACGTCACCCAGAGAAAAAAAAAATGAAACAGGGTGGAAGACTCCCGATCGGAGTCTTCCCTTCCCGGTTCCGATAAGGAATCGGAGTCCTAGGGCCAATAAGAGACCCTAGGACGAGCTCTATAAGAACCCTCTCCCCTCCTCTAAGAGAGGATGCAACAGTCACCGTCGATCGCCGGAGTTCTTCTCCGATTTTCCCGATTGAAGCCGCGGCCCTTCGACTCGTGCTCGCCGCGATTTCACGCCGGTGGGGGTCATAGAAGGCCGTGGTAAGTCCCTCCTCCTCTTCCTCTCTTCTCTCCCTTCTTTTCCGTGCCAGTGGGCTCCTGTCACCGGATTTCGTCGGAGAAGGAAGGCTCTGTTCGGCCTCTCCCTTTCTCCTGATTTTTGGCGCCGACGGTCACCACCGACCGCCGGTTTTGGTCTCTCCGTGCTCGGGAAGGTCGTCCCTTGCCGCCGGCCACCGTCGGGCGGGGTACGA
>KE504647.1:2193941-2216022 GCA_000441515.1 Elaeis oleifera
GTTATTTTCTAAATATTGCATTATCATGAAAATTTATGCTTGATCCGATAAGGAAGCGCAAGTTCTACTTACTGGGCTAGTATAGCTCATATTTTTTTGTTTCTTTTTCATGTATAGAGAAATAAAATTAGGACCGATGAAAGGAGAATCCAGACTTGAGGATCAGCAAAGCAAGCTTAGAAATTTTACATTAGGAATTCAGTTTATGTTTATGGATTGTAGTTATTATGAATTTTGAGACTTGGATTATTTCATCTTTGGATTTAGATGCTCTGAACCAGTTTTGATTTAATTAAATATTTAAGTTGAACTTTATTACATTTATTTATGATGCACTTGTTATTATATTTAAGAAGATGAATTTTGATTTCGTATTATCGTGGGCTCATTCTTCGGTAACATGACCGTATTATATTCCGGATTCGGAACGTGACAGTAAATTGCACTAATTTTCTTCTGTTCCCCACGTAGCATTGCCAACAATGCATGAAAAAAATTTTGATAATAACACCGGGCCTCGAGGTATTAAACAGGAAACCTAACATCCACCAAGCTCAGAAGAAAAAACTTTCCACCGAGCCACATCACTCTCCCATCGGCCATCCCATCAAACCTAACAAATCCCAAAACGCTCAAAACCAATCCCTCCCATCAAATTTAGACCCTTGAGCACAGTTTCCTCACTCCACTATTTTGCTCACTGACATGACCTGCCCATCATTGACAAGAACAAAGAATAACGCGACGTTAAGCCAAGCTAAACCAAACCTAGGAGCATGGCAGCCCTCCTGGGCTCCCTCCTCTGCTCTCTTTTGCCTCCCACTCGCTGTACAAAGTGTCCTAGCCTCCATCACCAAACAAAGGTGCTGAACACCTGCATATAAGCCTTTATGCCTTCGAGTGCACTTTTAACTGCAGGTTGATGGCAGATCAAGAGGAGACGGGGCTGGTTATTTACTGGGATCGGTTGGAGAAGAACCCCATACCACCATGGCATCCCAGCTTCCTAAATGACTTCAAACAATCAAAATAAAGAATTTCAACTGTTCAATCCAATAGATATCAATACATGTAGTTACATCTCTTGTCCCTGAAATTGGTTGAATTTGTTGATTCGAGCACTTTAACATCTGCTACCAAAATAGACTACCCAAACTCATTTCTATGTTCTACATCTTTTCCAACTTATTTCAAGTGAAGGGGAGATATCAGCCAAACTCTGACTAGCACAATAAACCTCGAGAGTAAAGAGAGGCCCATGAGGAACTGAAACACGTACAAAAGACATCGAGGAAGTTTAAAATAAAACCAAGCACTAAGTGTGATTCAAAGAAGTAAATGCATGTTCCTGGTCACAATACCAAAATTGCAGCGGAACTCCAAAACAAGGCCCATACTTCATGGCGAATTATTTTCGCATCCTAAGATACGTAAATTTTGAATTTGTGCAACTGAGTAGTCAAATGAATCTCAAAACCCCACAATTCAAAACACTTCTGAATTCTTTCAGTAGATATAGATAGTGAAAAACTCGACAGTAAGTTTCTTCTCTGCGCTGCAGCAGTAGGAATCTAATTGCAAAACACCAAACTCTCACCTAAGAAATAGAAGATTGTTGCAACCGATGGTTCTCTTTAAATACCAGTCAAATAACAGCCCGGACTTCCACTCATGCATTCCAAATGACTTCTATAATTAACCAGTGCAAAACCTCAGACACCAAGCACCTTAAACATCTATTTTGAACTCATCTGATCTAGTCAATCAAAACGTCTAATATCATCACGAGAAAAAGCTAACAAATCAATGCTTTCTTTCTAGCCCATCAGAGTGCTTAGTCAACTAAGAATTATTATAAGGCCACAAGCATTAGAGAAATGGCACACAACTCACCTTGCAAATCACTACAACCCCTATCAGACATCTGATACACATCCAACAGGCAGAAAGTCACAACTAATTATGGGCATCTTTGATAAGTTACCAGATTAAGAAGATTATCATCGGTAGTAGTAGTATCCAAGGTTCAAGAAATCAATATACTGAAAAAAAAAAAAAGGTACGTTGGTCATCATGCTATTAAACATCATCATGCCAGTGCAACACAAGATAGTAAAGCTGCAAGTTCTTTTCAATAAATACAATGTGACAAAACAGAACTGAGAAACACGATAGACAATAAAGTTTAAATAATGAACATGGAGTGATCCATATAACTGAAGAGGTTGGTGACAAAAAGAAGAAATTTAGCTATAACACACATGAAAATAATTCGTACAATGCAGCTACAAGATAAAATAAGATTTAATGCTCCATATAAGAAAGAAAACAGAACATGCATACATTTTCTGAAGAAGTTCGTATATTGTAATGAATCATATGCAGCAACTACTTTGACAACAGTTTGTTCAAACACTTCTTCATTTCTGCATAAATAATGATGCCATCATCCCCACTTATCAATCATAGCTAGCATTCAGAAACTTCAGCAACTCATTGCGGTTGCTTTCTGCTAACTTGTCTTCCTTTGTTTCTCAAGCTTCAACATAATCTGGAAAAGAATAGAAATCTAAAGAATAAATTCTAATCTTCAAAAAAGTTTATAGCAATAGATCAATGCACAAAAGTTCAGACCTTTTTGCCGGACACAGCACTGCGCCGAACACCATCCTCTTTGTCACGGCCAAGGAACTGGAGAATAAAAGAATTTTCTTTTAAATAAAAGAGTTTATTGAACCCTGTAAAGCCTGAAATGAAGATTGTTAATTTCAACTACCTTTGAAAGCTGGACAGGGCTGCCACACCGCTCAGTCTGCAGCTTCTATATATAGCTCCCATAGCCAAAAATCACCAAGCCAACATGACACCAGCAAGCCAATCCAACATCCATTCACCCATTTACAGACCCCAGCTCCAATGTCAAAGAGCCAACCCAGAAACAGGCAGCAAGTAATATAAGGATCCCTTGCTATAACTTAAAAATCTTGAAAACACTATTATGATGAGGCAGTTGCTTCCTATTTTTATACAGATGAAATGAAGATACATGAATATGCAGAATGACAATTCTGCTTCAGCACAGAGGTGGCAAGAATTTTACCAAAGCAAAATTAACTATTAACTTGTTATTATATATTAAAGAGTGCTCTATGCCTTTAATCTCCAAATGCTTAGATCTGTTATGCACCTTCATCTCATATTTTACAAGTAGATTTATGCTAAGTAAGATCTCACAGATCACAAGCTCGAATATGCCAATTTCCTCACCAACCCACTAAAGCTACAGGGCAATTAAAACCACATGAACACTTACCCACAAGACCTCCAGGTAATATAATAACCTACCTCTTTATGTTTCTGTTTGTGGCGTTTGTGCCTCTTGCTTCGGTCATTCTCCTTGGTCTAACATCAAAAATGTTGATCAGAACTTTTAAAACAAAGGTATATAATGCTTGAGAAAATGGATGTGTTCACGATAAACGTTCAAATGCATATCAGGGCACACCTTCTTTGATCTTTCACTATGTTTGTGCTTCCTCGATCGATTTGATGCCTCATATTCACTGTTAGAGGAGCTCTCACTACTGTTGTAAAATCATAATCAATGTTCAGGACTAAATAACACATCAACAAGCAAATGATAGAATTCTATAGAACTTAAAAAAACATCACATTAATCATCAGTGCCAAGCTGATATCGGGTCATGCATATTTTAAAGACAGAAAGCTCTTCTATGGTAGGAAAGTTACAGCTCTCTCATTCAACCCATAAATCTATCTTGTACAATTCACATAGCTCTCATCATTGGGTCATCATCATCAACAAAAGTTTGTCTCATCAAAAGGAATAGATTCTATGGATCACAACTCTGATTCAAGAAGACACCATAAAAGGATTGAGTACATCTATAACTGGCGGTTCATCTGACATATTCTATAGAACTGGTGTCAAATCTCCCGGCAAAGGGAACATAGAATGCCAGTTGGCGAATAACAAGAACCAACCTTTCAGATCAAATAGCCTAAGATTATGTATCAAGAAAATGATCCTCCAGAATTTCATGCACTTGGGAAAATCAAACAAGTTTTGATGCAGATAACCATATTCATCTCTATGGCACAAAACTTAATCTAAATAAATGAACATGATCCCCTAGTGCACATCTTTTGTCTGACTCCAATAACATTAGTTTGATTGGAAAATATATCATCATTTGTTAAAAATTATAACTTATAAGGACAAAAGGAGGAGCAAAAGTAGTAAAAAGAAATCGCCCCTACAACACCACGCTAAGCACCATCCAACAAGCAACCCTCCCGAGTCTTTACATTCTGGCAACAATAGTACGGCGGAATACTTGCCAGTTCGTTCACCAAAGCCTTAAAATTTCCCGAAATCCGTCTACTCTACGCAATATCCATTTCCATATCGAGGCTTCGTCTCAAGAAACATTCTAATCCTCATATTCAAATCCAAACAATACAACAACATATGAAATCAATCAGAAGGCCTCCAAAACCTACCTTTAATAGGATTCCTCAAAATCCAAGCCCGAATGTGCATTATACATTGGAAAGAAAGACTTTGCACGAAAGGAACAAGATTCTGCCCTAATCCTAACCCTAGAAATTCCTTGTAGAGACGGAATAGGTTAAAGAAGCTACTCGCCTGTAATTACTGGTATAAGAAGAAGAGGAATCGCTGGGAGATCGGTGCCTCCGCCTCCGCTTCCCTCGAGACCGGTGATCCTTGCGAACACTGACGGCGTCTCTGCCCTCACGGCGACGGCGGCGGCGGCGGCGGCGATCACGGACAGAAGAGGAGTCGGATGAGTAGGACGAGGAGGAATACGAAGAATCCGAAGACGAGGAGGAGGAGGCGACCATGGCGGACGGGTGAAGAGGGGGCGCTTCCCTTCTGGTCTTCTACAAACCCTCTCTCCCAGATCACGCATCGCCTTTTATGTGCTCCCACCGAGTCGCTTTGTTCCGTTATCGGACCGAATTCTAAAGGCGGCCCAACCTTATGAAGATAAGTAACGCAGAGGGCTGGGCCGGTCCAGGGTGTGAAATAGACTGTAGTTAATATTTTAAATGGGCTACCTGAATTCGTTGTGCTTGGGATGGCTCGGTGGCCCTAAAGGACCCATGGTTTCCAAGTTCACAGGAGGGGCTGGAAGAATTAGGATGGGTGCTCACTACTATAATGATATAGCCGTTAAGTGTATAATAAGCATGGTTGTAGCTACAACTAGATTTCAAACATGAATGTACAGAAGCACTCTATTTTGATAATTAATTCTTTATAAGAATATAAATTTGACATAAATTATTTAGATAATAGACGCCGAAGGCTATAATGCTGCATACTAGCTAGATCTTCAACGCATGAACACCCATGTTGTCTAGCCTTCGCGAATTAATTTCCCAGATCTTTGCATGTGCAAGAGATGGATTATGGTGTCATGACAAGTTATAACTTGACCAATACCCAACTCAACACCCAGCATGTTTTAATATACGTACATATGTACATATATATATGCATACACGTACATCCATACATGCATAAGGCGTGTGGTTTTGAAACAGTGATTTGGTGCGACTTGTTACCTTTGTATGCTTGTTTTATATTCCGCAAGAATAGTAGGAGAATAAGTTCTAATGTTGAACTTTGAAATTCAGCACCAGTTGATGACCCAGACCAAGCAACCGTCAAAAGAGACCAACATATAGCTGTTAGTCCATTTCGGTTGCTGGAATTAAATGTCTTAAGCTTTCAAAGACACACCTACTTCATATTCTTTAACTGCTCTGAAAGCATAGAAGATGCTGCTGGAACATGTCCACATGGCTGCAAAGGCGTGTTGCTTTCCTCTGCTATCCCACCTTTAATGAATAGGATAGGATTCAGAAGAAGATAAAAGACTGGCCCGACATAGCAAAGGTTAGCCTGGTATGCATCATGTTTGTAATGTCCATGTTGCAACAAATTTGGTGGAGTTTCCAGGATATCAATAAGCCTCTCAATGTTGTTTCTTCTATAAGGGATGAGAAAGGGAAGCAGAGACAAAGAAGTTTCTTGATGATGACTTTTTTTTTTTCGAGGTAAGACTTGAGAGATTATATGTATGGAAATTAACATGGTGTGCAATGAGCCTAGCTTCGTTGATGGTTGCTACACCGTAATATGACTCTTTTGCTGAAGATAGGATAGGGGCAATGTGTAGAATTGAAGGGGTCTATTTGTATGCCAGCGAATGAACAGTGGTAAAATAAAGAAGTTCCTGCATAAATCAATGATAAATCTCATACTTCATTGCATATTGCTTGTTTCACGCAAGCAACAGTGACTTTGATTTTTAATCTCAAGGCTTCAACATCTGGAGCGAATTCTATTTGACTTTTGTACAGTCTGATATCAGAGCTTCAAATTACCTATACAACAATGTGATACCATGCAATTGCTATGTTTGGTAGTTTGTGTTGTGGGTATTTTTCATTCATCTTCCAAGCTTTCTGCAATTATAAATATTATTCTAGAAATTTTGATAATGTATGCAAGAAAAATTGAAGCATCATGTCATGTGGATTTCTATTTAGAGTATCATGTTGTCGCAGTATCTCATTTAGAGTAAAAGGAAGAAGAAGGAACACAAGAAACATTTTATTGAGGCAGCAAGATCAGTCCCAAAATTAAATTATCAAAGAAGGAGAATATGGCTGGAAGGAAAGCCTAAATGACACTCCAACATTTTAAAAGAATCATCATGATTGATAAGAAAATTTTGATTCTTTTTGGTTTAGAATAAATCCAGAATGTCTTTAATCAAATTTTCGAAATTATTGGTGCTGCCACCATCATTATTAGTCAAAGTAAAAATGATTTAACCCAGGAATTTTATTTCTGGTTTGTGATTTTGAATTAGTAAACTAATATAATTTGTTTGCAATCTTTGTTTAGCTCATTTTATATTCAGAAAGGATAATAAGGATGGGAAAAATCTTGCTGAACGTGATATGATTTTAATCAGTTCTTGTGATGATGTTAAACTTTGTAAATCAGAACTATTAGATTAGTTAGACTGCGCAACCATGAGAAGAGTCTTCAACACCTATCTGCTAGATGTTCCTAGTAGCTGATATCAAGTTTGTTTGATATTAAAGAGGTCAAACTATTTGAAAATTTAATTGCTCTGAAGTAAAGAAGCTGGTGGTCAATGGTGATGCAGGTGTGTTTCTTCTACTCTGCCGTCCCAGTTTTCATACAGAACAGTAATCAGCAGAGATAAAATATTAACTCCACATAGTGAACATGGGTTGGGGGCAATATGTCATGCTTACGAAATTTCTCTTGCTGTAGCGAACTTTAGTGGTGTTTGCCCAATGTCTAAAGCTTCATGGTGGCGTTTGTTCTTCAGTTGAGTCAATAAAGAAAAGCAGATATGATGAAGCTTTTGAATGAAGAATTTCATGATTCTTTTCTGGGAGCAGTAGGAGAGATTATCAAGGTATGTGGAAGTTTTCATGGTACATATTCTCGAAAATCTGACCAAGAGTCATTGATCCTGAAAAGGCAAACAGTGAAAACTAGTGCAGTAGTTTAGGTTCCATGTTTGTTGGAACTTCAGCTGGACCACAGTTGTTCTTTATTACAGAAGTTAGGCTTGAAAAGTTCATCAAAATTAAAATTTTCCTTCTTTTTTTTTTTAAAAAAAAAGCAAGTTTTTGAGTAATAGGGGTATAGGAGAGAACTAAATAAACAAAATCTCAATAAAAGAAAGCATGCAATTTTGCGAGACAACTGACATTTGGAGGTCTTTCTTGTTGGATTTTTTGTTTTATGGTTTTAGTTCTGATTTTTATTTTTTTAGTCATTCAAAGTTTTAAATTTTTATGTTGTACATTAGTTTTTATTGGGATGTCTTAAAGACAAACATCTCTTGAGAATATAGCAGTTATTCTATCAAGAGATACGTCTAATCTTCTTGTGAGTTCTTTTTATGATAGGAAGTATCCCTTCATAAAAGAATTGCATGGAAGAATGCTTCTAAAGCATTACAACTTGAGAATTATTCCGACTCTTGAAGTCTGTAAATAGAATTCGGAAGGTAGAATTCCTGTTATATCCATCCATTATTATTCAATATTTTATTGTGCATTATGTTCATCAGAATTTGGGCTTAGATTAGTTCAGACTAGTCCTTGAATCATCTCTGTAGAGTGCACCTCAAATGTAATCATTAAACAATTCCTTGTAGCTTGAAAGTAGGACTGGGTGAAAAGTCTACAGTCTGCTCTAAAGAAAATGTCCGCCATAATATTCCTTAAATGATGCGATATTCTAACTTATTTCTATGCATATAGAAAATATGAATATTTGTGTACCAATTATGTTATTATATAAGTAAGCAGACATGATTTTTCCAACATTCTTATGTGGCTTAAGAAGAGCTGCATTGTTCAGTCCCAATGAACTCTTTTGAAGCTTCTCTTTTTGGCTTGGCTCTTTTCTTGGTGGTGCGACTCATCAGTGGCTTTGGTCCTGAGAATAAATACTTGGCAGTCCTTAGAAAGTCTTGTGTAACATTTATTGTTACCCCATTTTTTTCATCTCAATATACAAAGAAATTCACTAAAAATTCATTGTGTGTTAAGAGATGAGGCTTCCCAGATTTGGAAATAATCGCATCCTGCGATTTATTATCAGAACTTGTGATCAAATTTATACGGCCTGCTTCACAAAACTTTGCGGTCAGGACCCATACACAAATTCAATCCAACCTTTCCCACATATGTTCTCCTGTCTTTCTATTCACTTGTTTTTCTGTGATAAATAAAGTTACACACGGCGTACCTCCTTTTGCGGTTAGAGTGATGTAGACTACTATATTTTGCATCTATTTCAGGTAACTCATCATCATAAACATCTCCATCCTTCATTGATTTACATTGATTATTCATCTGATATGCAATATTTACACCGATTGTTCTCGATATTATTATTCTGATATGTGGAGGGTGGTAGTATTTAGCATTAACAGAAATAAGATGAGCGTAGCACAGAATTCACAGTAGGGTTGAATTTAGGTATTGAACATTCATTGCTTCTTTTTTCAAATCACCTGTTGATTATACACCTCTTAGGACAAACAGTAGAAGGCTCACAAAACAAAAATGGCATGTGCCCTTGAACAAAACTCACCTTGAGTGACAGCCTTGGCATACTCCTAAAATATTACAGTTCAAAGGTCACATAGCATTGTTAGAAGGGAAGAAGACATGATACAGGTGCTGATATAGTTTGGCAAGGTGGAAGTGATGAAGGTGGTCATGATGCGTGAAAGAGATCAGACTGACAGCTAGAGCCAATACCAACAAAAGAAGTAATCTATTGGAATAATTCACAGCCATATGACCTCTTTCTGATTCCCTCTCCATCATTTTTGGCCCTGTTCCCATCATCTTTCCTAGTTGTTCTTCTACATCTTGTTTCTCCTCCGTAAACTTCTCCCCATACTCTTCTATTTCTTGCTCTGCTTGTGCTGCAGTTACCTTTTCTGTGGAAAACTCTTCGATGACCTCCTGGTGTTTTTCCAGCAATGATGAGCCCTCATCTTGTTCAATTGCCACAGCTGGCCAGACTGCCTCCAAACTGTTAGGAAATATACATCAAGATTCGGTCCACATTAAGTCCACAACGAGATCCAGGATGAAAAAGAAGTCCAACGATCCTAAGAACAGTCCAAATGGAGTCCAGATGGAGGAGATACGCGTAAAAGAAGATGGCACGGTGCACAAGGCGGCGGCGACCGACGGAGGCTGGCAGTGGCACTACCGGGCCTAGCGGAGACGTGCGTGCGCACAGGCGCACACAGCCCAACATGCGGGGATGCATGCAGGCCGGCTCAGCATGCATGGGTGCCTAAGCCAGCGTCCCCGTGCGGTCCATCGTGAACCGCAGGGCGTTGGCGGTTCATGGGAGCCGCGTGGACCAAAGTCGCAGTCTACGCATTGTTCAGGTAATTTTTGTACAATCCGACGGCTCAGATCGTAGCCGATCACGATCGAATGGCTAAGAGCGAATCCGAGCGTGATCAGATGGTATTTTGCACGATCGGACGGCTCTGGTGCGAGCCGGTCATGATCGGATGGTCACGGATGATTCTAGGTTTGATTAGGACTTTGTCTCCTACTGAAACAGTGTTTTTGTGATTCTGGAGCTTATATAGCTCAGATTGACGAACCGTTTATTACGTTGGAAAGCTGGTGACGTCTTGGAGGTGCAGAAAAGCTTCAACAGAGGTTTCAAAGAGCTTTTGTAAAGGTTTTGGGATTTTTTCTTGAGAGACTTTTGTACAAGGGTTGAGTGGTGAGTTCCTCTTGTATTGATTTTATTTTATTCTCTCATACTGAAGCTTGTACGCTACATGGAGGAAGGCTTGAGACAGATCCACATATTTGTATTATATTTCTTATTTTGTTTCTTCTTTCTTACTACTGCACCGTGTGGTATCGGATCTTGGTGCTACAATTAGTATCAGAGCAAGCGGTGCCAGAGGGTAGGTTGCAGCGGTGATGAACGAGATAGAAGATAGAGAAGACAAGCGCAATCAAGGTGGAGATCAATAGATTTGATAGAAAGAATAATTTCTCCTTATGGCAGGCAAGGGTGAAAGACGTGCTCATCTAGCAAGGGTTGATCGATGCTCTCTTGTGTGATGAAAAGTTGACTACCATGGAGGTGCAGGATTGGAGGAGGCTCCAGATGCAGACAGTGAGTACGATCTGCTTGTACCTAACGGATGAGGTGGTGATCCATATACTTGACGAGACTTCTCCAACGGTGCTGTGGTCGAAGCTCGAGGAGTTGCATATGGCGAAATCTCTCACCAATATTCTTTCCTCTGGATGCAGTTCTACCAGCGACGAATGACTGAGGAACAAAGCGTGTAGGAGATCTCAGCCATTTCCAGAAGATCCTCACTGATCTACTCAGCGTTGGTGAGAAAGTTGAGAAGAAGACTAGGGCATTGGTCTTGCTAGCGTCGCTTTCCCCTTCGTATGAGTCCTTGGTGACTGTTCTTTTAGTGGGGAAGAGCACAATCAAGATGAACGAGGTTACCGCGGTGATTCTCCAGAACGAGGTTCTCAAGAGGGAGAACCCAGCTTCAAGCTCAGGTGGTGGCAGCTTAGCTTTTGTGGTTTCTGGAGGAGCAGGAGGTGGCAGACAGAACGATAGGAGATCGCGGTGAGGGTGGTTCAAGTCCAAGATGAGGGACTTGAGCAAGACCAGATGTTACCAGTGTGATGAGTTGGGGCATCTAGCCAGAGATTGCTCTCAACTCAGAGATCGGATGAGGGCTACTGTAGTGACGACCAATAGCGACTTAGATGGTGATACCCTGAGAATATCTGATGAGATATCTACTTCTTTCCAGCAGTAGATTTAAATTCTATATGCACCTATCATGTATGTTGCAGAGAGGAGCAGTTTGACTCCCTGGATAGCAGTGAGGGCACTATTTATCTATCAGATAGATCGAGCTGTGCGATCAGAGGCATTGAGACGGTCAGCTGGAGGACACATGATAGTGCAGTGAAGAGATTGGGAGAGGTCCGATATATATCTGATTTCAGACGAAATCTTATCTCACTGAGCAAACTAGATTCGAGAGGCTATAGGACGGTAGCTGGTGGAGGAATCTTGAAGGTGTTGTGTGGCGATAGAATTGTTCTGACGGAGAAGAAGAGAACAAGAGGACATTACTACTTGACGGGGAGCCCAATGTGAGGTGGAGCTTCAAAAGCCAGAAGGAGCCCAGAGCGAGATAGAGCTCTAGGTGGAGGTGGATCGAGCACTAGACGGGAGACTCGAGAGGACGAGAGGTGACGTTGCAGGGTGAGATTTCTATTGCCGCAGGATGATACCCCTAGTAGATCTTTGGTCAGAGTGGACACAGCCCATGATAGAGGTGGGATCAAGCAGTCTAGCTCGACTCTCACGTTTGTCCATCTATGAGACAGCAGGCATGCCCCAAGGTGTGGGGGTGAGATGGATCACAGGCTCTCAGAGACAGGTGGAGGTCGAATATCGAGTCGAGGTGGAGATTGTTAGAAAAACATCTCAAGATTCGATCCACATTGAGCCCACAGCAAGGTCCAGGATGAAAAATGGAGTCCAACGAGCCTAAGAACAGTCCAAATGAAATTCAGACGGAAGAAATACGCGTGAAAGAAGATGGCATGGTGCACAAGGTGGCGGCGGGCCGGCAGAGGCCAGTGGTGGTGCCCATCGAGCCTGGTGGAGACGCGCGTGCGCGCAAGCGCACGTAGCCCAGCACTCGAGCGGGCCCAGCATGGGTGCACGCATGAACCGGCCCAGTGTGTGGGCGCCCAGGCCAGCATCCCTACGCGGTCCATCATAGACCACGGGATGCTGGCGGTCCATAGGAGCTGCGTGGATCGAAGTCGCAGTCTACATACGGTTCAGATAGTTTTTACGTGATCCGATGGCTCAGATTGCAGCCGATCGTGATCGGACGACTGAGAGCGAATCCGAACATGATCAGACTTGATCAGAGGGTATTTTACATGATTGTGACTGGCTCGATCGGACGGCTCTAGTGCGAGCTGGTCACGATCGGACGATCACGGATGATTCTAGGCTTGATTGAGACTCTATTTCTTACTGAAACAGTATTTTTGTGATTCTGGAGCCTATATAGCTCCTATTGACCAACCGTTTGTTGCGTTGGGAAGCTGATGATGTCTTGGAGGTGCAGAAAGGCTTCAACAGATATTTTAGAGAGCTTTTGTGAGAGTTTTGAGGCTTTTTCTTGAGAGACTCTTGTACAAGGGTTGAGTGGTAAGTTTGTTTTGTATTGATTTTATTTTATTCTCTCGTAGTGAAGCTTGCACGCCCTGTGGAGGTAGGTTTGTGGCCGATCCACCTATTTGTATTGTATTTCTTGTTTATTTTTTTTCTATTGTACCGTATGGTACCGGATCCTAATGCAACACAAACTTGACTCTTTGGAAGAAGCCCCTGTGCCATCCGATCCCTCCTCTTCCCTCTCACTCTCTTCTTCCACAGATGATGACTCTGTTTCCTCTTCTTGAGATTCAGATGATGGAGCTTCTATATCATTATTGCTTTCTTCTTCTTCTTTCTTTTCTGTGTCGTGAGGAAGCTGTGATTCTTCCAGAGTTTGCTTGGTTTGGTTTCTGGTTGTATCTGATTCAAAAGCTCTGAATGAAAATTCTAGTTCCTCAGGTGATAGGTCTTCTTCTTCTTCTTTTCGCCGTTATCCTTTTCTTCTTTGTCATTGTCATGATCAAGCCCAGATTCTTCCAAAATTTGCTTATTTTTGATGGTTTCTAGAGGAGCAGGAGGCGGCAGATAGAGCGACAGGAGATCGCGGCAAGGACAATTCAAGTCCAGGATGAGAGACTTGAGCAAGATCAGATGTTACCAGTGTGATGAGCTGGGACATCTAGCCAGAAATTGCTCTCAACTCAGAGATCGGATGAGGACTTCTGCAGCGACGGCCAGTAACGACTCAGATGGTGATATCCTGAAAATATCTGACGAGGTATCTACTTCTTCCCAGCAATGAATTTTAGATTCTATATGCACCTATCATATATATTGCAGAGAGGAGTAGTTTGACTCCCTGGATAACAGTGAGGGTATTGTTTATCTGTCGGATAGATCGAGCTGTGCGATCAGAGGCATTGGGATGGTCAGTTGGAGGACACATGATGGTGCAGTGAAAAGATTGGGAGAGGTCCGATACATACCTGATTTCAGGTGGAATCTTATCTCACTGAGCAGATTGGATTCGAGAGGCTATAGGACAGTAGCTGGTGGAAGAATCTTGAAGGTGTTGTGTAGCGATAGAATTATTCTGGCAGGGAAGAAGAGAACAAGAGGACATTACTACTTGGCGGGGAGCTCAGTGCGAGGTAGAGCTTCAAGAGCCTGGAGGAGCCCAGAGTGAGGTGAAGCTCTAGGTGGAGGTGGATCGGGTAGTAGACGGGAGACTCGAAAGGACGAGAGACGATGTCGCAGAGTGAGATTTTATTGCCACAAGATGATATCCCGAGCAGATCTTTGGTCAGAGTGGACATAGCCCATGATGAAGGTGGATCAAGCAGTCTAGCTCGACTCTCACGTTTGCCCATCTATGAGACAGCAGGCATGCCCCAAGGTGTGGGGGTGAGATGGATCACAGGCTCTCAGAGATTAGTGGAGGTCGAATATTGAGTCGAGATGGAGATTGTTAGAAAATACGTCTCAAGATTCGATCCACATTGAGCCCATAGCGAGGTTCAGAACGAAAACGGAGTCCAACGAGCCTAAGAACAGTCCAAATGAAATTCAGACGGAGGAGATACGCATGAAAGAAGGTGGCATGGTGCACGAGACGGTGGTGGGCCGGCGGAGGCCGGTGGTGGTGCCGCGGTCTATGGGAGCTACGTGGATCGAAGTCGCAGTCTACCTGCGGTTCAGATAGTTTTTTATGCGATCCGATGGCTCAGATCGCAGCCGGTCGTGATCGGATGGTTGAGAGCGAATTCGAGCGTGATCAGATTTGATCATAGGGTATTTTGCACGATCATGACCGGCTCGATCGGATGGTTCTGATGCGAACTGGTCACGATCGGACAGCCATGGATGATTCTAAGCTTGTTTGGGACTCTATTTCTTACTAAAACAGTATTTTTATGATCCTGACGCAACACAAACTTGACTCTTTGGAAGAAGCCCCTGTGCCATCCGATCCCTCCTCTTCCCTCTCACTCTCTTCTTCCACAGATGACGACTCTGTTTCCTCTTCTTGAGATTCAAATGATGGAGCTTCTATATCATTATTGCTTTCTTCTTCTTCTTTCTTCTCTCTGTCGTGAGGAAGCTTTGATTCTTCCAAAGTTTGCTTGGTTTGGTTTCTGGTTGTATCTGATTCAAAAGCTCTGAATGAAAATTCTAGTTCTTCAGGTGATAGGTCTTCTTCTTCTTCTTTTCGCCGTGGTCCTTTTCTTCTTTGTCATTATCATGATCAAGCCCAGATTCTTCCAAAATTTGCTTATTTTTGTCCTGGATTTTGGTGAATTCAACACCACTGAATGAAAATTCTTTCATTTTCTTCTCCAAATTCTAAAGTTTTCTCATTTCGTTTTTGGACCATGGCATATTCAGGTCCACCAAGTGAAAATTCTGGAACAACATTATCACCACATTCAGCAGTATCAGTGTCCAAGATTCTCTCTTCTGCAGCCACGACATTCTCTAAATTCTTGAAGGTCCGACTTTGATCAACCTTGGGCAAACTTATACTCCCCTGAGCAAAAGATCAAGAATAATAACTAAAAACAAACTAAAACTAAGCCAGAAGATGGACACCACAATCACCTTGAATTGGAAAAATCTATATACGCCAATTACCTGAATTTCCGCTGTATCATGAACCGAAGACTCCCCTTGCCTGCAAATTAGTTCACCAACGTTTCCCAAAAAAATCATGCTAAAATCTTTTTGCGCAATTAAATCAACAAGCAAAGAAATCAAAAATAACGAAACACTAATCAATGTACGCATAATATCACCAGCTCTCGGCAAGCTTTATGGATGGAGTCAACGGAATGGGATCAAGAGTCATGAGCGATGTAACTCCCGTCGCCGCCTCACCATCGACCTCATCAAGCTGGTCATCAAAGCTAATTCCCTTGTTTAAGCTCTCTTCCACCTTGCATCTTTCATCGGTCGGCCTCATCGACGATCTTCTTCTTTTGTTATTAACATGAGCTCGGTGCGCAGCGAAGGCTGCTCCAAGACCGGCGGCGATGAGAGCCCCACCCAGCACCAGAAAACCTCCCCACCCCTAACCTCTATCTTCATCCATGGCTTCCTCCTCCTCGTCTCCTCCTGCTCCACCTCTGAAGTTGCTTTCATGGTATTGTCTCCAGGGGAATTTTTTGGGCCCTTAGGCCTCTTAGTTCTCTCCTTCCTCTCTTATATTCTTCTTGTGTCCCCAAAGTCGTTGGAGATAATAGTAATGTCATTATGGTTTACTTCTGCTTTGTAGATGAGGCGGGTGGAGGGGACCGCGGACCGGTTTAGAAGTTTGCGCCAACAACGGAGATTCTTCTGTCGCGGCTTCTGGTGTCTGCGGAGACAGTTGGACCCTCCGACCAGGCCTTGGATCCGGATCTAATTCACGAATCCGACTGCGGTGGGGAACTTTGGAAGAGGAGCCCCACGTCGTTGGACTGAGGACGGCAAAAATTAGTTCGATCCATCAATCTTATCTATATTTAATTTATTTTAAATAAATTTAAATTTATATTAAATAGATTCGGATCGTAAATAATTTGATCTGTTTAATCTGTTTAATAATTGAATCGGATTCATATTTTAGATAGCTGATCCGTTTAATCTGTTTAATAAATGAGTTGGATCGTATTGAGTCAGATCGGATTGTAATATAATCCGTTTGGCCCGTATAACATAATCTGTTTAAAACCTTTATAACATGGAGCGCACTCTTTTTTTCCAAATTTGTCCACCCACACGTAGGAAACTGGACCGCGTTCACGTAAAATACTGACGTCCCATTGATAACACGCTATGCTACTCTTGATTTTTCTGTTCCCATCCTATAGTCTTGCACTTTTTCTCTTCCCCTCGGTCCTCCCTTCCTTCTTCTTCGTGCCACCGAAGGCTTGTCGGAGATGACGACCACGGAGGCCAAGACCACGACTACTGGAGTTTTCTCATCCCCTCCAAAGATTCACCGATGGAGAGCTTCGTATGGGGCATGACCATATAGACACCAAGCCAGCATGAGGACACTGACGGTCGCGACGGACGAAGGGAGGTGAAGGAGGCGGGGAACCAGAAGGAGAGGTGGCGATGGAGGAAGGACCAGTTGAGGAGGGTGAGGGAGTGACGGAGATGATCGAGAAGGTGGAGCTGGTGGGGGAGGGGGAGGGATCTAGGGTTAGGAGGGCGCGTTAAGGGTCAAGCCACGAGTGGAGCTGGGGGCAAAGGCTTCCGATCAGGCCATGGGCGGAGCTAGATGCATCTAGGGTTCCGATCAGATCGTGGGCGAAACTGGAGGCGAGGGCTTTCGATCGGACAGAGCTGGAGGCGGTCAACAGCACGACTATCGAGCGGAGATAGAGGCGGTCGACAGTGCGGCGGTCGGACGGAGCAGGAGGAGGGCGGTCTGATGGAGATCCGATAGGGCAGAGCCCTCTTTTAAATAGATGCAGTTGGTCTGTTTAATTTTTTTTAAAATTATTATAAACGAATAGTAAATATGTTGGATCAAATAATTTATTTATTAAATAGATCAAATTTAAATTTTAAATTTAATTTATTTAAATAAATAAATTATATGTGAGTTAAAATTTTTTGGATCATTTCATATCTGATCTAATCTATTTATATCCGATCCAATCCGACGGTTACCCCTGCATTGGACGGATCTAAAGATGGAAGGGGACTCGCCCACTTCCTACTGAGCAAATGAATTCAGGGCAGTCTTGTCCATCTCTCGTCAGTTTATGCGAACAAATAGTCTCTACCGTACCAGCAAATGCAATAATGTCATGGCTTTTAAAATCATAGCCAAAAATTGAAGAAGCAAGATTTGGAATTACAAGAAATTTAATGCTATGGAAAAGGTACAATGAAAAATGGATCCCCTTCACAGGAAATTGAAAAGAACAAGACATCATCATCACGAGCTATAAATAGCATTAAAAGGTCATTTTCGATAAGTGTTTTTTGTAATAATAAGTGTTTTTTAATGGTTAGTTATAAGTAACTAATTTAACAAGATGGAAAAATAAAAAATTGCATGAACAAATGAAAAGTTTAATAATAAAAGATTTTTAAGGGCATTTAATCTGCATTCTTTTTTGATGAAATTGAATCTGCAATCTTGTCGTAGTCTATATCTAAACTATCTTATACTGAATCGGTGTTTTAGGTGAAACAAATGAATCATCCCTACTATATAATGGGAAGTCCTCAATCCAGCATGCGTGTTAGATTTGCTGCCTTTCTCAATAATATGTTTCAAAATGCCCAGAGTAGTAGACTCCAAATCCTCGCCTCTGAGTCCTTTTTTCCCGTTAAGTGACCCAGCGCTTTGGATCCTGCCACACTTAAAAAAGAAAGAAAAAAAAAAAGAAGAAAAGAAGATCTTGATGTCATGTGCCAAGTTCTACTTTATTAATAGGCTTACTTGATAGGCACTCATAATGCCCCAAGGTTTTGAGAGATTCGTAACAACAATCAAACTTATTAGCAAGTGCCTCTATTTCTTGAAGTAATTATTCTCAAGGATGTTCGATTAATTTACTCACCATGACAAATTTAAACCACCAAAACTCTGTAAACATTTATTCGTAATTTGAAGTTGCCTCTCAATTTTTGCTTGGATGCGAGTAAAATCCATAACATCAACACTAACATGAGATGATTTAAGGGAAATGTGGGTGATTAAGGTGCTCCAATTGCGTTAATCACTAGTAACACATTCTCTTCATTAGTTTGTTTGCTTCATCAGACTTCTGTAATATGAGATGTTATTGCTGGATAAAATTATCATGCATCCTAACGTGCCATAGGGAGAATTTCACATTTATCATATAGTTCTATCAATTTCGAACAATGATTTTACAACTTCATCCATGCTTCCTAAAATAAACTTTACATCATCAATAATGGGTGTTGGGATATACCGACTGACCCTCGATGCCGACTCACCGACTGACCCCCGACGCCGACTCATCCTCGGGATGGTCCAACCGACACCCGACTCTACCCACCCGACGGACGGACGACTCCGATGATGACTACCGACAATATCCGGCCCGGAGTATGCCGGTCGAACAGGTCAATACTATCTTCAATCAGCCGAACAGGTCGAACCCATATCGCCGACTCTATGTCAGGTGTGGCAGCCGACGTCCGATTTCTACAAGCCACCAGATCGGCCGACTGTACTCCTGAGTCACCATCCGATAGCCAAATCCCGACGTACAGTCGGCCAGTCCTTCCAAACACCATACGACCGGCATGGGCTGCTGTCCTGCCAAGGACATGCTGTACGACCGCCAGAGGACGTTGTCCTACCAAGGACCTGGGGCGCTGTCCTGCCAAAGACATGCTGCACGACCGTCAGGGGCGTTGTCCTGTCAAGGACCTGGGCGCTGTCCTGCCAAGGACATGGATTAATTTCAATGACCTGTCAGCCCATCAATGATTTGACAACCTCCGGCGACTTGACAACTCCCCAGTTGTCTATATCATTGGTGGCGGGGCCATACCGCCTTCTACTATAAACGGGTAAGGCAACAGCTTGGGAGATCTGAAAAAAAGTCTCAAGAAGGCTCTCCAAAGCCCTCTAAGCTCTCTCCTTCCTCCATCACTGAGCCCCCTGATTCTTTTCTACTGTTGCCTATTCTCCTCTCTGACTTGACCATCGAAGGGTCTCCATCGGAGGCATCTCCGGTCAGTGTGGACTTCCCTTGCAGGTGCTCATTCCCGGCGACCAGACGACAAAAGGATTGGTCGCAACAGATTTTGGCGCGCCAGGTAGGGGTAGGGGGCACGACCTCCACAGAGCTTGAAAAATCTCCCAAGATGACAAGAACCAGGGCTCAGCGATCGAGAGCCACCGGATCGGCGAGGCACTCTTCCCGTCGGAAAGAGGCCTCTCCTCCACTATCCATGGCGAACCCAGTTCTCTGCATCCTGTGGTGACCACGGAGGACAGATCGCGGCGATCGTGCGGCAGATGACTGTTCTGACAGATGCAGTCAAAAACCTCCAACAATAACTAACCCAGTTGCCGTACCCACCGACGGAGCAACCGGCGGTGCACCCGATGCCATCCAGAAGCAGCCGCCGACGCCCGTGTCGGTCTCCGTCTCCTCCTCAAGAGCAGCCGCCTCAGTACTCCCATCGAGAAGGGGGAAGGCGGCCACGGCGTGACACCACCGGTCTCGACGTCTCTCTCCTTCCCAGCTGGAGCGAGCGAGGAAGGAGAAGCGGCCGCGGACACCGTCCGCCTCCCTCTCAGATTCGTCGGGAGGTTCGACCCTGAAATTTCCCAACACCGACGGATGGATGACTACGAACGTAGGTTCGAAGAAATCGACCGTCGGTTTGCCCAGCTCCAGGTGGATGGACAGAAGTCTTCGAACGACGTCGATTTTCAGACCGCCCAACCTCTCTCTCGATTCATCCTCGATGAACCGATTCCTAGTCGGTTCAAGATGCCTCATGTGGAGCCTTACGACGGCTCCACCGACCCAGTTGACCATCTGGAGAGCTACAAGGCTCTCATGATAATTCAAAGGGCAACCGATGCCCTCCTTTGCATCGACTTCCCCACCACACTTCGCAAAGCTGCCAGGGCCTGGTACTCCGACCTCCGCTCAGGAAGTATCCACTCCTTCGGACAGCTCGAGCATTCTTCGTGGCCCATTTCAGCACTAGTCGAAAACCGTCACGAACCTCGAACAGTCTTTTCTCCCTCAAGTAGGGAGAAAATGAGACGCTCCGACACTTCGTGACCCGATTCAACGCGGTCACTTTTGAGGTTCGGGACCTCAATGAAGACATGGCTATCTCAGCCATGAAGAGGGGGCTATGAGGGTCCCGATTCACATACTCTCTGGACAAAACCCTCCTCCGGACATATGTCGAATTGCTGGAGCGCGCGTACAAATATATGCGCGCAGACGAAGGAGCTTCCAATCGGCGCCTGACCGAGACTAAGGGCCCGAAGGAGAAGCGAAAGAAAAGTCGGGCTCCTGCTGAGCCTAGCGGGCCTCCGACCGACAAACGGGTCTCGCCCCGACGACAGAGCCCGAGATCGCCCAACGATGGAGTCCGAGACTGACGCATCGTAGGTACGACTCCTACACCCCTCTTTCTGCTCCTCGCGCGCAGATCTTGATGGAGATCGAAGGAGAGGAATACCTGCGACGGCCTCCGCCTCTGAAGGCAAAGGGCCTCGACTGAAGAAGATACTGTCGATTCCATCGAGACCACGATCATAATACCGAGCAATGCATCCAGCTCAAGGATGAAATAGAGGCCCTCATACGATGAGAGTATCTCGTAAAATTTCAGAGGAACCCACCGACTCGACCCGTCCCGACTGACGACCCCAACCGACTGAAGAGGCAGCGAACAATCAGCCTACGATCGGAGTCATCAACACGATCTCCAAACGATTGGATCGAAGAACGACTGCTGAACGGGAGTCGGCGAAGAAGCTGCGCCAGGATGATGTAATTATTTTTACAGACGAAGATACTCAGAGAATCCAAACTCTCCATGATGACGCTGTTATTGTCTCGGCAACGATAGCGAATTATGATGTAAGAAGAATTCTTGTTGATAATGAAAATTCGACTAATATTTTATTCTACTCGATCTTCTTCCGAATGCGACTGTCGACTGATCAGCTCGAGAGAGTCTCTACGCCCCTAGTACGTCACGGTGGAAGGAGAAATTACTCTTCCTGTGACAGTTGGAACCGAACCACGACAAAGCACCGTCCACTTAACTTTCACGATTGTCCAAGTACCTTCAGCCTACAACGCCATACTTGGAAGATCCGGACTAAACGCTCTCAGAGCGATAGTCTCGACATATTACTTGCTGGTCCGATTTTCGACTAAGAATGGAGCTGAAAAAATACGCGGAGATCAACAGCTCGCTCGACGATGCTTTCAAATCTCTACTCAAAGCAATGCACCGAAGGATTCCCTGCTGGTCGACAAGTTGGACCAACGGGAAGAGGAGGAACGGGGTGAACCGGCTGAACAGCTGGTTCCATCCCAATAACAAAGAACCCTAAACAGGTGATCTGGGACGGGTCACGATTATCCGACCCGGAGCGACAGCAGCTGGTAGAGCTGTTGAAAGCCAACGCCGACATATTCGCTTGGTCAGCAGCGGATATGTCCGGCATCCCTCCGAAAACAATGACTCATCGACTCAACATTGCCCCTGACATGAGACCGGTGAGACAGAAAAAATGGTCTTTTG
>KE504647.1:2219592-2242422 GCA_000441515.1 Elaeis oleifera
CGAGGTATGTCGGGCCTACGACTTGTACGCTCGGGGGTGTTTTGGCGAAACATACATTTCAAGCCACATGAAGAAGAAATTAAAAATTTTCAATTTCATTCAAGTTGAAACTGGATTTACAAAATTGAGCCGAAGCCCGATTACAAGTGTCCGAAACAAAGGAAAATAATAGATGCTCCGACTACTCGTCGAAGTCAACTTCTTGGACCGGGAGAAGCTCGGGGCGATCGGTGTACCCGCTCGGGTCAGAGTTGGATCGGAGTTTGGGGCCGCCTCACCTTCGGTGGCTTATTCCGCCGGCCTTTGGACGGCCTCCTCTGCAGCAGTGTGATCTCCCGATGTTGGGTCGGCCACCTCCTCTACAGCTTGGCCCTCCGACCCTGGAGGAACGATGCTGCTGAGATCGAGCTCCGGGTACAGACCCTGGACTGCATCCCAAGCGTCCTCGTACCCCACTCGGTACGAGGTGAAGCCACTTTTCAGAAGCTCCTCGCGATACTCGTCGGAGCCGTGGAAGTCCTCCACTGCCCGGGTCAGCGCCTCCTTTGCCGACTCCGCCTCCGCCTTCGCTATGTCTGCGTCGGCTTGGGCGGTGGACAAGTTCTCCTCGACCTTGGCAAGATTCTTCAAGCTAATCCGGAGTTGCTCGCGCTCGGCGTCGAGCTCACCGACGCAACCATCCCGCTCACACCGCAGTCGATGAGCGGTACGAGCTTTATGCTTGGCTTCCTCGCGGGCCGACTGAAGTTCGGCCCCCGAGGCAGTCAGGGCGTCGGTAAGATGGGAGATCTCCTCCTCGAGCCTGGCCTCGCGGTCGGCCGACTGCTTTAGCTGCTCAACCATCGTCGCCTTCTCAGCCTCGGCGGTCTCCGCCCGATCCTTCCAGGCCGTCCGGATGTCGCCGAACCTCCGATACCCGGCCTCTAGTTCGGACATGCTATAGATCAGCTGCAAACAAAGGCAGATCATCAGAAGAATAAAGTAATGAAAACAACGATGGAGAGGAAAGATAAAGCAGAACCTACCCCGATCATAGTTGGGTAGAAGGAAGACAACATCTCGGTCACTAGCCAACTCTTCAGAAGCTCCCGATCGACCGGGAGGATGGTTGCTTGACACAACCTCCTGGCCAAGTTGTGGTTGGCCAGGACCGACGCTCCCTCCGGGACCCGAATGTCGGACGATGCAACGTGGTCCCCTGACCTCGTGTCGTCCGTCGACACCATCAGGGCCTTCCCTGGTCGGTCGCCCAAGCCCGAAGGTCGGGAAGGAGGGAAGGCTCGAGCTCGACTGAGTTCCTCCCGAGGCAGCAACGGGAGCCACCGTAGGTCGTTCGGGCTCCTATGCTTCAACCCGAACCTCCTCCGCCGGTGAAGCAGCTGACACTCCCTCGGCTACCCTCTCTGCCGCCCATTCCTCAGGCTGTGCCTCGGGTGGCACCGCCGGCGCCGATAATGCAATAACCGGTTCCGACTGCACAGCCACCGTCGCAGCGACAGTCGGGGATGACGTCTAGGGCCTCTTGGGCGGCCGTGAAGGCCTGACCCCAGACGCCGGTCTCTTTCTTGCCGCATGCTGTCGAATATCGGCATCCGTCAGTCTCACTCTCGGCGGTATGCCTGCAATTTCAACAAAAGAGTTAGTACAAGTTTGAAGACGGACAAAAAATTAAAGATGATCGATGGGTCGGACTGTACCTAGGTGCGGGACCGAACTTAGGCCGACGTCATAAAGAGCTTGTTCGGTGACAAGCTCTCTCTGCTTCAGTACCGACATATCCTTGAGTCGGTAGAAGTCCTCCCGGTCGTCTGCCTCCACTCGGCTGTTTTCATTCGGCTGAGTTTGAGGGTCGCCCCAGCGAGACGGAAACCCCCAAGGTAGCGAAGAGGAAGCAAAGAAAAATTGGTTCTTCCACCCATAAATTGACGATGGAAGACCAGTGATGAAGGAAAGACCCTTTCGGGGATTGAAAAACCACCATCCTCGAGCTTTTGGGTGGGATCGGAGGACGAAGAATGCCCGGAAGAGAGAAATTCGAGAAGTCGGCAAAAACCGACACAACAGGGCAAAGCTGACTATTAGTCGGACTGAATTCGGCGCCAGTTGCGCTGGGCAAAGTCCGTAATAGTCCAAGACGTTCCAGACGAACTCCGAAATCAGAAAACGAAGACCAGCCCGGAGGTCCTCGACGTAAAAGGCCACTTGGCCCGGGGGCAGGTTGTTAACCCGACCCTCAGCCCCAAGGACGAAAAGCCGAAACTGCTCCGGGATACCATACAGTTCCTTGAGCCGATCGACGTTCGGCCCCGAAATTGAAGACGCCTCCACCTCTGGGGTCGACCGAAAATCGTCGGTCGGGTTTCCCGACTGACTTCCTCGAGGAGAGGTTCTAGCCATGATGCTAGCCCCAAGAAAGGAGAATAAAAAAAAAATCAAAAGGAGGCGAAGATGCAAAGGAAGAGAAAAACGCAAGGAAACAAAGACAAAAGCCTCGAAGAAAACTTTCCAAGGAGAAAGACAGGGACAACTATCTGGAATTGGGGGACCACTCGACAGAGTCTCAGCGCCAAAAACTGGACTGTCAAAAGTGAAATTTTGGATACAAGTGACCCTATATATATAGAGCCCCTCGACGGTCAGGATGGGAGCACGCCCAACGAGGGTCTCCCGGATGTTGACATGTGATAGCATCTGGGCCCTCCCTCGATCCGACGATTCGACGCACCTGCCCCAGATCGAGCCACGTCACCTCCATCCGTGCGAACGACTCCGGCCCAATGACCTCCCAACACGTGGCGGAAAAAATCGCGTCTCGGGATTAATTAGCTGACGGCGGTTCGCGTTCCCGATGGGACGCCTGACGGCGGTCTGCATTCCTAATGGAACACCTGACGGCGGTTTGCGTTTCAATGTGACGTCTGACGCCGGATCATCCGTTGGTGTGGTCAACAGAATCGGGGCATGACGTGATGAAATCCATTCCTTCGTCCGACGCCGCCACCCACGTGATAACACGGGCCAACACGACATCAGATCAGGAGTGGGGGGGGCAACTGTTGGGATATACCAACTGACCCCCGACGCCGACTCACCGACTGACCCCCGACGCCGACTCACCAACTGGATGGTCCAACCGACACTCGACTCTATCCACCCGACAGACGGATGACTCCGACGATGACTACCGACAATATCCGGCCCAGAGTATGCCGGTCGAACAGGTCAATACTATCTTCAACCGGTCGAACAGGTCGAACCCATATCGCCGACTCTATGTCGGGTGTGGCAGCCGACGTTCGACTTCTACAAGCCACCAGATCGGCCAACTGTGCTTCCGAGTCACCATCCGACAGCCAAATCCCGACGTACAGTCGGCCAATCCTTCCAAACGCCGTACGACCGGTATGGGCTGCTGTCCTGCCAAGGACATGCTGCACGACCGTCAGGGGGCGTTGTCCTGCCAAGGACCTGGGGCGTTGTCCTGCCAAAGACATGCTACACGACCGCCAGGGGCGTTGTCCTGCCAAGGACTTGGGCGCTGTCCTGCCAAGGACATGAATTAATTCCAATGACCTGTCAGCCCATCGACGATTTGACAACCCCCGACGACTTGACAACTTTCCAGTTGTCTACATCATTGGTGGCGGGGCCATACCGCCTTCTACTATAAAATGGGGTAAGGCAAACAGCTTGGAGAGGTCTAGAAAAATATCTCAAGAAGGCTCTCCAAGGCCCTCTAAGCTCTCTCCTCTCCATCACTGAGCCCCCTGATTCTTTTCTACTGTTGCCTAATCTCCTCTCTGATTTGAGCATCGGAGGGTCTCCGCCGGAAGCATCTCCAATCAGTGTGAACTTCTCTTACAGATGCTCGTTCCTGACGATCAGACGACGAGATAATTGGCCGCAACAATGGGTAATATTCTAATCCCTAAATCCTTATCCTTGAAGCATATAAAATGGCTTAATTTGTTAATTTCAATTCCAGAAATAACCCTAATCATGACTCCATTTAATATTTCAAATATTTCCACAATAATCCTAAAAATTCTATTTATAAAAGATTTAAAAATTCTAGATTTCTATAAAAGGATAATTTTTTTAATAACAATAAGAAAAAGATGAGTATAAATGGGAAGAGACCAGCCATGCTTACTTCCGAGTCAATGTGTGCGAAAAATCTAACTTAGCTAAAAAAAATTAGATATAATATAAAAAGATTGCAAATTACTTATTTCCAGGTGTTTTTAGAATCCAGATTGTCAGCAGTCATTTGCACCAGCACATGCATTATAAAGAACAAGGAGTTCGAATCAAAGGATTATTCCAAACGAGAGAAATAACCCTGGCTGGTCCGAGCATGCTTCATGCTGTCTTTGCCCACCCTCGCCCCATTCAAAGATAATTATTCTCCCGTCAGGAGAGTAGGTAGCTCGCCCGATGCGAACACATTGGCCCATGAAGTAGGTAACACAAGAATTAATGCTGGCCGCTAGCAGTGCCTCAGTTTCTAAAGAACTAATTTGAGGATGGAATCCAACGATTAGAAATAAAAATACACGCATGGGGACCATTACCATATGAAGGAGAAGAATCTTGAAGGTGTTGAAAGGCACAGTGGGGTTCACAACAATGACAGTGCACCGCATAGCATTGAGAAGTAAATGAGGGAGGATCTCTTTGACCCAAGAATAGCAGCCAACTCCAGCTGAGACATCAAAACAACCTTCTTTCTTTTGTTTGGGCAACAAGCATCTTTCGGACTATAACGTGGCATAGCACAAGTTTTCAATCACTTAAAGTACTTAGCTAAGCTCTTAAAGGTTCTATCCAGCATCCATGGCCAAAGATGTTTGGTTCTCTGAGCAAAGGCAGGCATCACCTTTCATGGATATTGCATCAACTACCAAAATAAGAACATTTCCAACAAAGCCAGGTCGCTCGACTCTTTCACACGATATTGTTACAGAAGTTTGCTGAAAGGGAGGCAGCAGAACTGTCTTTATACCCCGAAGAGCAGAGGCTTGTCCACCCACCGAATCCTGCATCCACGAGCTTTCAGCATCTGAAGTAGCCCGGGGGAGAGAAAATGTCTCAGTCCACCAAGCAGTTTCAGCTTCTTCAGCCTATCCCAGGAGGTTCTCAGCGCAAGCTCATACCCCTCGATCGACACCCCCGTGAGGTGCACCAGCTTTGCATCCTGCAGGCACCTTAGAGTCCCAAGAAGCTTGCAGAGGCCCACGCCCGTAACAGGGCAGTATGATATATTAATCTACAAATGAAAATCAAATTAGATCATAAGCTTTCTTGATTCTAGAGTTGTCTGATGATGGAGATGGTAGGGTTATTTACCTGTCTGAGGTTGTTTGAGTATTGAGCAAGAGCCCACAAGCCTGCATCATCTACAGAGTAGCAGCGCTTCATGTCCAGCTCAACTAGACTCCTGCAACCAAAGGCAATTGCTGCTATACCAGCACTTGTGACATTAACTAGCCGTCTCATCTCTAAGTCTAATAGCTCTTTCAAACAGCTTAGATGCTTCAGCCCTTCATCGGTGATACGCGTGCAGTAGCACACATTCAACTTCTTTAGATTCTTGCAACCACCGGCTATGGCATCCACCCACCATCAGTAACAGCAGTGCAACTGTAGAAAGGAATAGACAGTGTATGTAAGCCTCCAGAATTACAGAAAAAATATAACCGGCTGAAAACAAAGATCTATAATCCATGAAGTTACCGATAGAGATCAAGTTCTAGGAGCTTTCTGCAGTTGGATCCAATATGGAGGAGGCCTTTATCAGAAATATTTGGGCAAAGACCTAACTTCAATGTCCTCAGCTCTGAGCATCGAGACAAACACTTAAGTGCTGCCAAAAAAAGTATGAAACCTGAGTCAATGCGCCCATGCAAAAACAATTCATCAAGAGTAGAAGAAAAGCTGATTTTTACCTGTATCATTGATAGGACAATCAGTGAGATCTACCTCCTTCAGATCAGAGCAACAAGTCCCAATCCGATCAAGACCCTTCTCGGTGATTTGCGAGCAGGATTCTAACAGGAGGCATTCAAGCCTTTTACAGTGATCTGCTATTGCAATAAGGGCACCGTCTGTGACCTGATGGCAGCATGTGAGATCAACCGTCCTTAAATCAGGACAACATGTCACGAGCTCAGAAATGCATTCATCTGTCACACCCTTGCATTTACCGAGCCCAATTTCTTCCAAAGTCTTGCAGTGGATGCCAATGATCCGAAGACTTGTGGCCGAAACATGAAAACCATCTACTTTTAATACCTTCAACGTACCTCTAATAACACTCAACCTAGAGAGAAAGAGTGGTACTAGCTCCTACAATAACAAAATTTATAATAATCAATCGATAAGTGTGACCCTAAAAAAAAAAATTGCAAGGAAATTATTGTAAGTTTGAAATCTTGACTCACAGGAAACAATCCCCAGCATTGATCTTTTGGAGACACTTGTGTCCTTCAATAACTGAGACTAAGCCCAATGTGCTCACATTGCTGCATCGTGAAACATCGATGCTCTGAAATCAAACAATGTTACAATGATTAATGAAAGCTTCCTAAGTTTTACAATAGATTCAAAACTATTAAAATACGGTCATGGCATTACTCAATGTAGAATTAGAGAAGCACCATCAAGACAACCGTCCAGGAAAAAAGTTTTCAGAAATTGAAAAGAAACAAGACGCAAAAACTAGAAAGTATTAAAAGAATTAGATTTGGCCAATAACTTTTATCTGATGTTAGAAATGTAAATGATATATTAAAAATGGGCACTAATATAAACTTCAGATCTAATTTTGCATGCTTTATTAATACCTATAGCTCCATAGATTGTCAAGACCATTACCAGCAAGCAGCTGACATCATTCGATACTTAATTTACATTGAAGGAATTATTAAATGAATATCAGCAAATTCAACAGCAAACTTCTTCCTCTTTGCAATTCTCACAGCATACGAATAAATATTGATAAAGAGAACGATTGACAAAATGAAAGGAACAATAAAGTTAAAATTACCCGCAATGAATTGCTTCCATTTTTGAGAAATCTCAGACCTTCATCACTTATCTGAGAACATCCAACCATTGTCAGATCTTCCAGCTTTTCAAGACAGGAGATTGACTGAAGACAAAAGTTTGTCACCTGAAAAAGGGGAAAAAAAGAGTCTTTTTAGGAATTAGATTCTCCAAGTTAAGAATCCAACAGCAAAAAACTCGGACCTTGAAGAAAATATTATTTATTAACGATCTTATCATATTTAGAAGCTAAGAATCATAGACTTTTAAATAAATAAATTTAGAGGAGAATCCACTGTCCAACAACTACTTCAATTTTTTTTAGAAACAACTAAAAAAAAATTCAGAAAGAAAACATTATAAATCCCATTAGATTACACTTAGATGTGATAATCATATACACTCCGAGCCTTGAAATTTTATGAGTAGAATCCAAATGACCCAAAAAAAACAGTCTATATTTATAACTAATGAACCATAATTGCAGCTCATGGATCAATTGGGTTTCTAGAAGTGCATATGGAGCGTATCCAGTGTTCAATCATAACACCAAAATAATCCAAAAAGCTAATTGAAGATTAAGCTTACAGATCATAATTATATCCATCATAATCCTTCAAAAATATGCGTAACCATAATTAATGATCAAGAAAAAGCCAAAACATGAGAATTCTTTTGTAACCAGAAAAAGAAATAAAGGGAAAAGATCTCAACTTGCTAAAAGGGATCTGGGAGGCGACCTTGAGGTAGGAGATATCCAAGACCTTGAGATCTCGGCACTTCTTCGAGAGGAGATCGATCCCGAGGTCCGAGATCTCCATGCACCACTTGATGCCGAGCCTCTCGATCCCAGGGCACCCCACCGCCAGCTTCGCCAGCCCGACGTCGGTGATCCCAAGGCACTTGTCCAGCCTCACCTCCCTCAGCCCACCGGTGGCCGCTAGCGCCGCGGCCTCCCGGTCTCCGACGCCGACGCAGTACGAGAGGTCCACCATCTCCAGGCGCGGGCACGCCGCCACCAGCGCCTCCAGCCCCCGCCACCCGATCCCCATGGCCCGGGCGAGGCACACGTTCTTGAGCGTCTGGAAGCCACCGGCGCTGTGGAGGGCGGTGGCGAGGGTGGGGTCGTCGAGGGCGGGGCAGGGGGAGAGATCAAGGGATTCGAGGGCAGAGTAGCGGCAGAGGAGAGAGGGGAGAGACTCGCGGCGGAGGACGCGGAGGGCGCGACGGTGAAGGGCCTCCGCCCTGAGGAAGCCACGGGAGACGCGGCGGAACGACTTCCGGTCGCCGGAGTCCGGCAGGCGGTCCAGGATCTGTACCAAGAGGTCTACGGGAAGGACGGCCAGGATCGAATCAGGGGGCTGGGGGTTCCTCGTCATCGTGACTTTTCCCGGCCAATTATTCGAGAAAAGGGCGGCGGTTTTTTGTCGTTTTTTAGGTGGGATAAAGAGGAAGTAGGGAACGGGGACGAAGGGATGGAGGAGGGGGAGGAGGGAGTCGAAGCTGGTATGTCGGCGGAGTAGAGCATTTTGAGTGCCGACGGCATGATTGGCGGAGAGACGAGAAGGTGTTCTCTATTTGTTGTGCGTCTCCTCTTCTAAATCTACTGGGGGCTTTGGGGCCTGTGCGAGATAACAAAACCGGCGGAACTTATCCGGCGGAGCATATCCGGCGCGACAAGACAGCGGGTGGGGTTGAGACCGTGAAGAAGGGAAGGATGAGGAAAGCCGGCTCCGGAAAGCACCTCCCCTGGGTGAGAATATCACAGCACCCGGGGTGGAATGACGAAAATACCCTCAACGATGATTTCAAATTGCGCGGATGGAAAGGCGTGGTGAGTGTAAAATAAGAGGAATTGGCAAGGGTATTACGGAGAAGTGGGAATGAAAAGGACGAGGAATAGGAGGAGGGGTTATGTGGGGATGAAGGTACCATCCCAAGTACAGAGCCGTTCACGATCGTGCAGCTGTTGCCAACTTGCGGTTTATGATGAGCCCTTCTAATACTCTGCAACCAAGTCCATGACTATTTGATATTTGTCAAAGTGATTCTTTCAAAATTGTCCAAATCGTTGACAAATAAAATCAATGGATGATTTGGATGGTTTATGTAGAATTATCCATCAAAATTTGTATTAGTTTTAATACAAACATTGTAAAATCATCACTTAGATGCTTTGCTATTTTGTAATGTTACTTGTGCTTCTATATATGATCTATAAAAGTAAATGCAAATAGCGACATAAATTACTTTTTTCCAAGATTATCATAAATGTAAAACTTTTATGCTTTTGAAAAAAGTAAATAACAAATATGGTATTAGCATATTGTATTGAATCTTTAACCGTATTATTATAATATTAAAATTTAAATATAATCGATAAGTCGTCATTGCCATCTATATGAAGTTGTGAGTAAACAAGCAAAAAAATACATGAATAATACTACTTTTGCATCTATTTAATTTTTTTTCTTTTTCTTTTTTAGTAGAAGAGGGATTATTTTTTATATAAAATAAAAAATTCATTCATAAAACAATAAATTTATCATGATATATTGTGTAATGAGACCTAGTCTTTACTTGCTAATGCTTAAGTTTGAAATATTGAGATGATAAAGTCAGGAAGAGATTTATCATATGTAAAATCTAAACCAAGATAGTTAACTATCATCTTAAGAAAATCAAAAAATTATATTAATTTGTCCTCATAAATGCAAAATCAACCCGAAAGAACTATACACTTTATATTCAGCTCTATTTAAGTTATCTTGATTGAACTCTATTTGATCCAAATCATTGACTATATAAATCACATCAAAGCTTAATTCCTAAGCATACAACTATCATAAAATCTAGTCATGTTTAATCCTTTTTATCTTAATATAAATCAATCATTTTCCATTTGCACAAACACTAATTAGCTAACTATGGTATCATTACTTGCATTTCCTTTATCCCAACATTGATTTAATCTATTTTGCTAGCATTTCTTCTTCTATATATATAACATTTATTTATCCTTTCTTATTCTTCTAGAAGAATTTTTTTAAGAAAAAAAGTCTTATATTAATTGTCTGCTTGAGGCAAGGTCCGGCCAAATTACAAATCCGATGGAAAGAGCTCCATTTATGAAACCTGAGTTTGCCAAGGGGCTATGGGCAAAATTTAACGATTCCCTTTCTCCTCCGTTGGAACCAGAGTCCACTTTTTTAGGTCATACCGTACCGTGTGCTGAGCCCGGGGTGGGCCCCACTAACGTGGCCTGCCCGTACCTATCTAAGGACGGGGGTACCTGGGGGCGGGCCCCACCGATAGGTCCGCCCGCCCCAAGTCTCTCGCTCGATACGTTCTCGGCTCTTTTCCCACCCATCGATTATTATCACACCACCGTTGCGTACCTCACTTTTTTTTTCCACCCAAATTCCGAACCACTACAAGAGACCATCCCTGAGATGCTTGGTCTCTCGTTCTACGAGCAAGTTTCTTCGCAAAGTCTAATCATGGGTCGTTTAAGGATTGATAAATAGTAAGTTTCGCTGTATATTTTGGTCCACCAAACTTGTTTCACATGTGTCAAGATGCCATGGAGCGCTTGACCGCTGCGCCATTACGCCAAAGTAGTTTGAAAAAGACATGGCGCACAAGGGACGCGGGAGTGATGGATACATTCCCCCGCTGCTTGCCCCACCAAAAAATAAATAATAAAAAAAAGGGGTACCTACCTATGTGCACAACGCTGCGGTCGCAGAAGCGAACGCACGAGTTGCCACGCGTATGGCGAAATCAGGCCTCTACTGGGGCCAATGACACGCGGCCGCATCACATATGAAAACCTAATAATGGTATTGATCGTTCAATTATTTACATGTGCACCGATATAGTAACGTGCTATACTGGGCTAATCATGGTTCAAACCTTGACCGTAAATTATATTTATTTTAATTAGATTTCAGACCAGATCTACCTAAAATTTGATATTTTTTTATACTCCAATCCAACTCAAGATCAACTCTAGTGCTATCTACATTCTTTTTTAGTTGGATTTTATATCTGATCTACTTAATGATATTTTTTATGCCCAAATCCAATACTACCGCTGTACATAATAACAAAATATGTATAATGCATATCGAAAATATATATATATATATATATAATATTTATTTCATTGTAGTTTTTATTAACGGATCATAAATGAGAACCCAAATTAATAATTATATAATATATATATAGATAAACACACATTGATACATCCTAAAAAACTTATACATCATAGGACTGACGATTCAATAGCAATCCGACACATGTCTTCGATAGAAGATGATGGAATGACTATCCAACCTTTACAATCTGATCTTTAATGATCATATTGGAGAAGTTTTAGATTTTTCTATCTGTAAGACAACAAACAATCAGTCTGCTGCTGCTCCACTTTCTTCTCCACTCAGTGAGATCCACAATCTTAATAACTTTGAAAAATATGAGCCATTATTCTCTAATAAGCAGAGTACATCTCCATGATTGCTACTCTTTGGCAAATAGCGCATGTTCTTGAAGACGACAGATATCTATCTTCATCTATAAACTCTACTTCTCGGGACCTTTAGATAAGTGAACATTAACTTTGCATGTCTTCTTCCAAAGATTGATTCCATACGAATTAGATTTATCTTCTTCATATAACTCTGAATTCTTTCGATTCCATCTATGATCTTCATACTCCATACGACATTTTGTGAGCTTCCATTCTCTATCTCCTTGCTTCAACCTACCACACTTCATATTTTACTCCACTAAAATCTTTCTGAAAGCTTAGATCTGTTCTGTTTGCTTCTGCGACAGATTGATTTAGATATAAGAATGTCTATTATCAGAGAATCTTCTATCACGAGGATTTTCTTTTTTTGATGGTTATACAGGACTCGGCTTGAGAGATCAATCGAGGATTTAGCACAAACATCCGATCCGGAGGTCTTGACCAGCTACTACCTGCGACCATCTCTTTCTTCTCCTCTCAACTTCAGCTCGACGGTGTGAGTTGGCTCGACTCTCCAATGACAATATATACATATAATTTATATTACTTTACTATTTTTTATATAAATATACATGTATAATATGAACATATAATTGCAATAAAAAGAATCGGTTTGTTGGAGTCTAGATTTGTCCGGTAAGATGTGTTAGGTTTAGGTGTTGATGATGTAGGTCGTCTCTTGCGCTCTGTCGAACAACTCAACTGATTCGTACTGAAACGATATCTACAGAATTCTTATTCTGCCATGAAGAGGACAAGAATCTATAATCACAGTCGACAACCAACCAAATAGTTCTCTCATATTTATTATGTCCAATTTTGCATCGTCTCTCCATCAATCTTTCATCTTTGTCGTGACTATTATGCATCTTGTGCCTACCATTCCCAAACAATAGCACTGTTCTGCAACCATGGCTGTTGATGATCACAAATAAGAGAGGAAGCAAAGGCAAGCGTGCCCCTCACTCCATTAGTTGCGATCGCAGGGTTTTTTTTTCTTTATTATTTTCTTAAGATAGCTCTCGAGCGGATGCAATCTATGGCATCAACTTGGAGTACATCTCGTAACTGGGGTGGAATCATCTGAACAGAATTCCACGCAGCTAAACTTGAATAATTAGCCACATAATTTAGAGGGCCACGACAGATATTTCAGATGTAGTGCGTGGAAATGGTATCGCTAGAGGGAGTGCCAACCTGATCAAAAGGGATGACCAGAGCATTCTATGATGGATTGGTTTCAAAATATAAACGAGGAGGTCGGCCATGATGCCACTTGGAATACTTTATCTTTTCCATCAAACAAAGTTTCAGGATTGCATCATTGATGAATGGAGCCCTCAATTTTATAGTTGGACCCGTTTTTAAAAGTTGAGATCCTCCGGAACATCTCGGTGGCGCCTGATGTTGAGATGGACTAAGATCCCAATTTATCTTAACCAGCATAAAAATTTAAATAAACTGATAAATATCAGTTAATAAAGTAATCTGAGAATAAATACCATTTTAGTGTTGATCTCATATCTCAATATTATATAAATAATAAATGTAAAATATTTGAAATATTAATTAATAAACCTCGGTCGATAATTTCATATCATAAAATGTATCATTTTACCCTGAAGAAGGCAATAAAGATCGAGATATCGATTATATATTGACAAGTGCTTGATGTATGCTGATATTCCAAGATCTCAGGTGAGATTAAAAATTTCGAAAATGAATTCTTAAGCCCTTATTGCTGTCGTTGGCTTAATGAATCATAACAATGGTACCAATAACATAATAATAGTGGCAAATGTCGACTGCATCGTGCTTTTAACGCTTTCGAAAGGTAGAATATATTGTAAACTAATGATCAATAAAGTGATACTAATGAACCTCAAGCGTACGTGGAAGCTGACCGAGGAATAGATTCTATATAAATAGATTGTTAATTGAACCATTGAGATCGTACGAAATTGTCTTCACCATGCAGTCAACTTAATCCTTATTATTTCCCTCAAGTTGCTCTTCTTTTGGTGGTGTTGGGATACTGTTCCAATATTATATGTTTCCTTTTTCAAATTGCTCCCGGAGTTGGTATAAATACGTAATAATGTTGATTATGAGACTATAAGAGATTTAGTTTGATTTGCCTTGGCCTTCTTTATGGCTGCTAGTGACCCTGGTCCTCGATAGATTTTTAGATTCTGACTATCCATATATAAGTTTGAACTCTTTTAAAAGGAAAACTTCCATAATTTTGAGAAAATTATCATGATTTCAACATCAATTTCCAGCAAGAATTGCTAAGAGGAGCCCACAGGTTTGCATTATAATTCTGGCTTAACCTATGAAATGCTTCAACCCTACCGTAATCAATAATGGGGTGAAGTTGAGCTAAGATTGATTGAGCCAAGGTCTCGACAAGGTTGTTTCTAAGTTAAATAGAACCAAAGCCTCGGGCTTAAAGTTTGTGATCATGCTTCTCAAACCAAGTTGAACTAGTTCTATTAAAATCAAATAACTCAAACTTGAAATAGTCTTAGTTAAAGTTTAATAAAATATAAGTAGTTATTAAATAATTGACGAATCAAAGTCAATCATGAACAAAGTTTATTCTTTATCTGGTGTCAATTTAGAACATATATTCAGCATGCAATCGCAAGCATTATGCTACCTTTATTGTTTCTTTTAGAAATCTTGGTTCTAATTTCAAAGCTGATTGAGCTTAATTAGACTGGAACTTGAGCATCTTACATCACTTGAAGCCATAGCACTGATTCTTGATAAGTGGCACAAGGCTCGCATAACCCATACGAGGTCTTGTTACCAACAAAATTTGTCAACACATTAGCATGCCCAACGACTTTTTGATGTTTTGAAGCTTGACACTTGGTAGTTGATATCCAGCGTCCTGGGCCAGGCTAATCCAGTCTTTAGCGTGTCAAGCCCAAATCATCAATTTTAGTCAATCACCAACCGTGATTTAGGAAACCTGAAGAAATTGTGAGCACATATCTTCACACGCCCATCAATGGCTGAAAATTCAGTTGGCATCAAAATCTTAAATAATAAAACTCAGAAAATTTAGATAATTGTTAATCTGAAGAAAATGATATATAGAGAAAAGATTTTGTGAATAGTAACTGGAAAAAAGTTCTTAGAAAAGATCAAAGTCACTCAAAAAAGACATAAGAAGCTTTAACAATTCAAGGAATATTCTTTATTTTTTTACCAAAAATATCTTTTTATTTTGTTCGAAACCAGGTCAAATCGGATTCATGAGGCTTTTAGCGAAGGTTTTTTCATATACATATACATATGCACACTGCCTATATTGTGGGAAAGTAATAGGTTTGGACACGGCTGAAAGTCAAGTGAGTTGGGTCAGGATGTAGGCAGACCCTAACCAGGAACCAGCTTTTCAAAACCTAATGCAGTCCAATCTGGTCTCCGGTTGGGATGCTCCGACCGAATCTAATCCAACCCGCTTTCAAGCTAAATTTGAGTTGGGTTGTGCCACATTTTAAAGACGGGAGAAAAGATTGGGACATATTTTCCTTAGATCAATATTTGTTATATTCAGACTTCAATCATTCATCAATTTTGATGACACACTTGCGTAACAAAATAAAATATACTATATCGTATAAGGGTGTCAGCAAGCTATCATGGGTCCAAGATATGTTCTCCTTTAAATTTCTTGGTCCAGGGTTAGGACACATGGATTTTAGTTAGATGCTTTCTGATCCACAAGTTAAGCCTTCGGAACTTAGAGGCTCTTGAGTTTGGCCCAAAGGTTGATTGGCCCTACTCCAGTGTCATGCTCCGTGTCCTGGTCTCTACCATTCTTCCTCTACTCGTGTGGCACTTGCAAAGTTCATATCCACACACCAGTAATTATGATTTTAAGTGGAGCCATCCCATTAAATTTGATGGAGAGAGGGGTAAAAAACACTTCCTACAAGTAGTATTCATTGGATTGAAGATTTAGAGCTACCCGCACTCTCTCTCTCTCTCTCTTGTCATGGGTCAGAGATGGAAGAAATATATGCTTTATTTTTCAAAGAAGCACAACCAAGTTATGCTGTAGAGAAAAAATCACACACAAGGTTCACGTAAGATTTAAATTATTTGCAGCATTTTGTTTATGTATTCATTTTTCATGTTGACATAGCCTCAACCACGATGCACCAACTCGTATTTATGATAACGGATCTTTGAGTCCAGTTTTGACCTCTACTCTTCAGGTGTTGCGTGTTTGATAAATATGGTTGATGATGTTGTTGGGAACGAAGAGACATCTGTGATCTTTGGAGAAATTTTTGTGTAAATTTAATTTACAATAAATACTGTAGGTTAAGCTAATAATAATAAAGATTAAAGTAATATTTTGATTGATGGATGATTGAAAGTTGAGTTGCACTTCATTGATTATCCCATTGATTTCATTGATTACTTCGTTGATTACAACCTCAACTCAACTTTCAGCCATTCATCAATTCTGATCTTTATTTTATTAAGCATTTATTGTACATTAAGTCTACACAAGAATTTTTCGTGATTTTGAGAGCTTTGCATTAAATATGTTGACTTTCTCAACACCGTCTTTTGAGTTACCTGGTGGCCTGCACTAACTTTCCTGGGTTGGAAAGTCAATAATTTTGTCAAATTACTTAGGTTAGCTTTACCAAATTAAAATAAAGTACATAAAGATTTCTAACTCTTAATATTAATTTGCCAGCTATCTGTTTGTAGCTTTAAATTGACTTGTGGATCCTACATTAGATATAGAAGTAACCTCATTAATGGCGGATCCATCTTTTCTATACATGGACAGAATATAGTCTACGGTCTTTTTCCTCCTCTTTATAAGAGATTATAACGGTTGGTATTTGCAGAATGAAATCTTCTACGATACTCAAAAAATATCATAAGATATTATATATATTTTAACACATTCATCAAAAGATGGATAGTTATATTATGTTTATCTAAACTATTTAAATACTTCTAGAATTCATTCGTTTCTATTTCTTTAATATTTGAACATGCACAACCATCCATCTTTTGATAATTTGATGGAACATCTTCGATGCATGCATAACACTTTAAGTGTCGCAGAGGATCCATTTTTGATACTTGCATATTTACGTTGCTGATCTATTTGTTCTAAAGTCCGCCAAGATGTAGCTTCACCATGTTCACCCTCTTGACCTTAAAGAAAGATTTTGAAGGACAAAAATTATATGGCACCGGCACTAAAGAAAGAAATATAGGAAAAGCTTTTATTTTATCATTTTGTTTAAAATACTTAGAATCTAAAAATTAAAGACTCCTCTTGCTAACAAAGTTGTTAGTCTCATAATTAAAAAAAAAATGATATCTCTTATCCTCCTTATTTTTAGAACATACTTTTTGTTGGTACATATGACCAAATAATATACATCAATCAAATTAAGTATCTAGCAAATTAATATATATTTCTAAATAAATTAGTACATAGTTTATAGAACAAAGTATTTACAGTATATAATACATAAATACATGATATACACTTAGTAAATTAGTCATCTAATAATCTAATATATATTTTTAAATAAATTGGTGCGTAGTTTCTAAAATATCATATTCACTAATATATGCTACATGGTTAGATGAAACTATATATATGGTGATCCCATATTCTGATAAAAACATATTTTCAAAATTGTATATCAATTTATATAAAGATGTATATTGGATTATTGCTAGGTGCATATCAAAGAACCTATATATGGTATATATCAAGAAGTCGATGTGTGTATTATTTGATTATGTAGTGTGTATAGATGAATATAATATTCTAAAATTATATATTAATTTATTTGGAGATATATATTGAGTTATTAGATAACTAATTTATTAAATGTGCATCATTTGACCACGTACTATATGCTAATAAAATCATATTTTAGAATAATATATCAATTTACTTAAAGATGTGTATTAATTTATCAAATGATTAATTTGTTTGGACTGTATCATCTAGTCATGTAATGTGTATCGATGAAAATATATTCAGAAAGCGAGAAGGAAAGAGGATGTTGTTCCTTTTTCAAAAGAACATGAGGTGTTTAAATCTGGTTCAATGCCCAATGAGTGGAAGAACACTAACATAGTTTTGATCTCAAAAAAGACAATCCTCACCAAGTTAAAAGCTTTAGGCCTGTATGCTTGTGTAACACCCTCTACAAATGGGTGGCGAAGATTGTTGTCAATCGTACGAAGCCTCTGATCTATAACCTCATCACGTTGTAGCAAGGAGTATTTGTCCTAAAGACAAACATCTCGGAGAATATTATGATCGCACATGAGATTTTCCACTCCGTGGAGACTGCACGCCCTAATAAATCCTTTATGGTTATAAAAGCCGATTGGAGAAAGCTTATGACAAAGTGTGCGGGAGATATCTTGAAGCCGCCTATATCGTTATGATTTCATCAACGGTTTGTGAGATGGATTTTGTGCTGTGTGTCTCGACCGACCAAGCTTTGTAGTGATCATCAATGGCACATAGTCTCCCTGATTTTCCTCCTCCAAAGGCTTCGTCAAGGTTGTCCACTCTCTCCCTTTCTCTTCATTCTCTAGTTAGATATATATGCTCTCTACATCCTTGCAGGGACGTGCAGAAGCAGGGTTGATCAACGGTTACCAACCTAGTTGTAGAGTTCGAATATTACTCACCTTTTTGTATGCTGATGACCTCCTTTTGGTCCTTGGAGCCACTGAGAGGAATGTTTGTAATCTAAAGTAGGCTATCATGGAGTACTATCTTTAGTTGAGGCAGCGTGTCAACATTTGTAAGTCGCAGATCAGATTCCGCAATAGGGTGCATCTATTGACTAAACATTATATTCTTAACCTTCTTAATTAACATCGCTTTGAATGAAGGTATTTGGTATTATCTCGGAGCCCCTCTTTTAGGTACTTGTTTGAAGTGGGATGCCTTTGTCTCCATGCTTTGAGAGAACTAGTACAAGGTTGGAATCTTAAAATGGAAGTATCTTTCTCAAGCGGGCTAGCTCAATCTTCTGCGGTCTGTTATTAACTTTTCCTATATTTATCACTCATCCACTGTTCCTGCTCCTAGACTGGTTCTCTCAGATTAGAGAAGATTATTAGATCATTCTTTTGGGGCCATGATGTTGGGTACTCCTCCTTCAGTCTTCGTGATCTTGGAGCCGGCAAGAAGAGCCGGCAAGAAGGACTGTAGAGTCTTCTTTTGACAGCAAATCCTCTATGAAAATCGATCTTCAAAATTTTGCAACATTGACAGAATTTCTTTCTTTGTCTAAACCCTTTCTCTTTTAAATCTAAAACTCTCCTTTTTAGATCTGAAAGCACCCTTGATGTGCCCCTAACCAACAGAGAAAAGAGCGTGGAGATCCCTCTTGGACGGTAGCAAGAAGGAGGGAGCAAGGGGTGATGCCAATATGTCTTGGCGCTAGGGTTTCAAGGGGGCGCTAGAAGCAACAAACATCTTGCCGCCCCATCACCTTCTCCTAGTTAGACCAGGAAAAGTTCCTTACCGCCCACAACTTGATCTTCTTATTGCTCTAGGACAAAGGGAGACGCCCAAAGCCGCATTTGTGGCTGCTGTTCCGATCTCCACATCCCTCTAGAAATAGTAGTTGCTTCCCAAAGCAATCCTATAAGGCTTTGGATAGGAGATCAAAGGGAGTTATAAAAGTTGCCGTCCAAAATTTTTTGCAGCAACTCTCTTGTGTTTCAATGCCTCCACAGCCCTTGTTGCTGGTTCCAAGGTCGCCACGCTCCAAGGAAAGATCAAAGAAGATCCCAACACATGAGGCAGGCATCTGACGATTGCACTTGGTTGCTTGGGAGACAATTTGCACGTTGAAAGATTGGGTGTCCTGGGCCTCCACACTCTATCGATCCAGAAGCAAGCGTTCATGGGGCAGCTGCCAACTTAGTGCTTATAAATAGCCACTCTTTATGGGCCCAAGTGGTATCCTTTAAATACAATTTTGAGAGCCGATCAAACTATACACTCCTCGTAGAGGTGCATCGACCTTGTGGAAAGCGATATATCTATGAAGCTTCAAAAGGGGTGGAGCATGCTCTAAGATGGTAAATCGGCAATGGCTGCAGCACAAACATTCTTCAGGACCCTTGGCTCTCTGAAGTTCCACTTGGGCTCTGTGCTGCTCCTATCAACGTTTTAGCTATCCAGGAGACTTGGCAGATTGACCGGTTAATCGATGACAGTGGTGGTTGTTTCTCAAACGCTTGCCCTGGATGACTTTTGTTCGGTTTTGAGTGAGAAAGTCTTGGATTCTCACAAAGAGCAGTTTGCCCTAAACTCGATATGATGTGACTCATCCTGCCATTAATTATGCACCAAAATGAGCGTGAAATATTGATGCTCCGACTTCAAGGCCACGTTCACACTTGGGGACTAGCGTTCCAATGAAATATAATATTAATCTTCCCCCTCTCAGTTTTGGACAACGCATTGGCCGATTTTTCAGAGAGACGGTATTCGGTGAGTGCCACAGAACTCAGAATAGAGAAAAACCGTCCAAGAATGGATTACCATTAGAAACAAAAACACGAGCTTTATGTATGTGGTGTGCACCTATTTAAAAATAATAAATAAATAGAAGGCCAAAGACCAAAAGTGTTTTAATTGTCTCTTTACCTCTTAGCTACAATATTTATGAACTTGAGAGATGTTCGTATTTGTGTAAGTCTCCAACCTTGAAACTTCCCTCTTATAGTCGGGTGTTTTTGTCATATATGTTAGATATGTACCATAGACAGGAGATACAACTAGAAAATAATAAATAAAGATAAATGAACAAGCTAAATGTAGGCATCTAATGCTTACATATCAACTCTAGTATCATGAGATATTTTATTATCCGAGTGAATCATCATGCATGATGTGGATGCATGAATTTTTAGGGTTTGCTCGGGAAATCTAACAGAATCGAACTGGTCTTTCTGCCAGAGTCATGAAGTAGACAGCTTATTTGAGTAGGCTTGCATCGATCTAATATCTTCACAACTCAAATTTTATTGGAGAAACTAAAGATCATCATGAATATTTTTTTTACAGATAAATAATAAATTTATATATAGAATTTATATTATGATTATTATTGCCACTAAAATCTGACTCTTGATCCAATTGACTGGAGTTGAGGAACATATGTGTTCCTCCGAAAAATAACATGCAAAATAAATCCTGATCAGAGTTGGCTCCGACGAAGATCCTCCGACGCTTAGATCAGATTTCAAATAATATATGAGAAGGAGCATGCGAGAAACGTACGGTATTAGTGGGACGGTATTTCTGGTCCATCCTAATCGGATCGGACGTGGTGTGCTAAGATTTGAGGGAGAGATTCTCGGAGTGTGACAATTATTACTGCTTTATCTGCCTTGAAGCCAACTGTTATATAGCGGCCATTCGAATTTGAAATGAAAGTGCAAGACTGGATTTGACTAGTTTAGGCTGAGGAAACTTCGGATTAGATATCGGTATAACTGATGGAATCTGGATTGGTCTAATGGACGTAAATACGGAAGAAAAAACAATCGAAAATTCGATGTACTACAGAAGTAAGGATCGATCGAGTACGAAGTATACCTGCTACCGAAGTTAAGATCGACTTAATCATGGGTAAGCATATTGAAGAATAAAGATCGATTGGATCTGGTGTAATCTAATTGAGACTTCTTCATGTCTTCGCCTAATTAGGACTTCTTCATATATTTGGCGTAAGGATAATATTGCCCCAACCATGATGGACCTTTAAAGAATATGAGCTAGATAGATCAATAGATTCAGAAATCTAGCTTAATTCTATTAAATTCTTCAGACAAACCGAATTTCCACACAGGCTATTAGAAACTTCTGCTATCGTTATGTTGGTCACTTTAACTTGGTGGGACCAACGGAAGCAAACATAGAGCTCCTGGTTTTGCAAAGCTCTCCTCCATGTATCCGCCCACAGATCGCTCCTGTAGCAACAGAAAGGCCCCTCCATCAATCTGTTTGTCCCACGTGCGAAGTAACAGGAAAAACTCACATGCATCCCAACCACAACCGTTGAACAAATTGTCTCCTGTGAGACCACCCACTGGTCCATGTCCGGCTCCACCCCACCTCGCAGCCCCCGTAATTAATCCATTTACGGGTGCATTTCAAAAGACAGGCTTGTCCGTTCATGACTTTACGCCATCCCAGACGGTGCGTCAAAAGCGGAAGCCGCCAGCTTCCTGAGGAACAGCCACGTCACGTCGATCTCCAATTGTATAGAGCCACGTGGGGTCCTGTGGAGACCAACTTTTGACCAGTTGCCGGTTCTCTTCCCAAGGAGGTATGCATACGGAAGCCGTCCAAGACCGCGCCGAGTTAAGCGACGGGGTGGTCGCTTTTGTTTGAATTTAAAGCGTACGGTGAGATCTATCGTTTCAAACGAAGTTCCATCGACTGTATCCGTAGATTCACGTTAACTTGTTATCCTCCTCCTAGAATCGATAGATGCACTCTTGCTACCTGCAAGGGTAGGTGCGCTCCCATAAGCGTACCTCACTGCATATGCACTAAATGTGAATTTAATGAACCGAGTAGTTTGTAGGTAGCTGAGTTAGTTGTAAGTAACTGAGTTAGATCTTGTTTGAGGATGTCAGAAATATATTTTAATTTTAAAAATATTTAAATAATATAATAATATTAATAAAATATTAAAAATTATTTAATTTATTTAAAATTAAAAAATTATTCAAAAAATTATATTTGAAGTTTTTTTCAAAATATTTTTGATTAATATCGAAAACTATTTATTTTTTAAAATATTTATGAATATGGTTACCAATAGTAAATAGTATTTTATAAAATTTATTTTAAAATTTACTCCACAAAAATTCTAATTCCAAAAGCTTCAAAAGTTCTATTATCAACAACAATCCCAAACTGAACCTTAGTGATAGACCACCAGATAAGTAGCTTCTCATGCTAGCCGATGCATGTTATGAAATATTAGCTGACATTACAAAAAATAGGATTTTAGTGACCACAAAATCAGTTGCTAAATAATAAAAATCGATTGTTAATTTATTTTGTGACCGACAAAAATCAATTGCAAAAATTTTGGTTGCAAACATTTTGCGAATCGGTTGCAAAATTTTACGACAGATTTTATGATCGAAAATAAAAAATTAATTACAATTTTATCATCAATTTAGCG